>CAUYSK010109001.1:0-26680 GCA_963575035.1 Avahi laniger | reverse complement strand
CCCCTGGGAGGTCTCTGGGTGCTCTTCGGCCCTGGCCTGGAAGGGTCCGAATACTCTTCCCCAGTTCACAGGGCAGACCTCAGAGTTCGTGCTAACTTGATAGGGTTATGTGGACAGGCTTGGTGCCTCATGCCTGTAATCTTAGCACTCTGGGAGGCCAAAGTGGAAGGATTACTTGAGGTCAGGAGTTCGAGACCAGCCTGAACAAGAGACAGACCCCATCTCTATTAAAAATAGAAAAAATTAGCCAGGCATGGTGGTGCATGCCTATAGTCCCAGTAAGTCGGGAGGCTGAGGCAAGAGGATCACTTGAGTCCAAGGGTTTGAGGTTTCAGTGAGCTATGATGATGCCACTGCACTTCAGCCTGGGTGAAAGAGTGAGACCGTGTCTCAAAACAAAACAAAAAAAAACAGAGTTATGAGGCCTGTCCCAAAGGATGTGGCCAGCAGGGTGTGAAGACAATGGGCAAAATCCTTCCTTGTGAATACGGCTCTGAGAGGCAACCAGCCTCAGTGGTGAGTTCAGATCACAGGCTCTGCGGTTAGACATGGTTCGCGTCGGCTCCATCATCTACCTGCGGTGCGATCCAGGACAAGTTACTAAACTTCCCAGCACTTCAGTTGCCTAATCTATAAATGAGACCACGAAAGCCTAGATCTGTGAAATAACATATGTACTCTCAGCACAGTGTCTGGCACCTGCTGCTTTTACGGGAAATGTTATATTGACTGTGGTTGAGGCCATTTCTCAATATGCAGACACAAAATGCAGAAACATCAACGTTTCAAGAACACAATGTTCTGTTGGTAACTTTGCTCACATACTTCATGGATCTCATTTGGCAGCAGCATGTTTCATAAATGAAATCTTGTCTTACCCGATGTTTCGTGGAGGGCATTTACAGTTAGCCCCCAGTTGCGAAAGCCTTCGTAGCCCCTGATTAAGGCCACTCTGTTCCACACCCCTCTGACCCGCCCAAACCAGATATCTTTTCAAGAGAAAAATAAAACCTTATTTTTAGATAATAAAAGAATTTATTTTTAAATGCCATCATTTAAATTGGTAGTCATTTAAACTTGACTCTTCTTTAAATAGAACCAAAGTTGAATTTGTCTATAATCAACATAATTAAAAGAAACACAGGATCAAAGTTTTACATCTTTGGTGGTTTGGTAAATAGCAATGAGTGAGAGTTCCCCGAAGTGTTGCAGAATTTGGCACACTTCTCAGGAAGGCTGGCCCTCTCCCAGTGAGTGATCTAGGTCCTTCTCTGTTCTGTGGATACTGTTGAAATCTGCTGCCACCCGCCCTGACCCAGAGCGTCCGTGTCCCGTCATCTTTGCCCGCTATCACCCCTCCAGCCTGTTGTGGGGTGCCGGGTTGGGAATAAGATCAGAGCCACTCCTCTTGGGAGGCCAGGAGCATATTTGGGTAACAGTCATGGAGCAAGAGTTCTTACATCCTACTGTCGACAGGTGTAGCTACCCAAAGCTACAAAACTAACACGAAATAAGTAGGAACACGGACGTCGGATTCTGAGCTCCCTGCTGACCATGACTCCAGCTGGTGTCTCCCTCCCCCAGGGTGAAAGAGACACCCATCCTCTCGCTGCCTAGACGGCTGACCTGCCAGTCCCTGTTGTGTGTGCAGAGGGTAAACACGAGGAATGGAGTTCTCCGCCCCAGATTCTGGGGTTGGGAAAGGGCATTCCCGGGAGTCACTCGCCCTGCAGGGCAGGGCTGGCAGCCCCGGAGCCAACAGTCTTGTGTAGTGAATTTATCCTCGCAGGGTACAGGCAGCATTGAGGGAAACCAATTCTGGCCTACGGAAAATAGCCCCAAAGCAGGAAAATAGGCAGCTGGAAGGAAGAAAGCCCTTCGACTCTGCTTAATGAACTTAACAACCAGCTCCCATTATTCTACTACCAGACCACTTGCCGGAGTTCTAGCTACCAAAGGTTGCTTTGCTGTTGAGAAGTAGTCACTGCGGCCACTTGATAAGGATGAGCTAAGCTTTAGCTCCGATAGTGGAGACCAGATCTGAAGTAAATGAGGTATAAGCATTCGTTGTTCATCACCCGCACTTGACGTGTTTTTCATGATAGGCTGACAGTGTTTAAGGTCTGGCTTAAAGGTGACCATCTTAATTCTTGCAAAAGAAGCATCATATTTTTCAGCCTATGTCAAGGAGTTCGAGAACTTCGTCATAAACATGAAACATGAAACGTGGTTGCTGCATCCAACTGACTCCGAGGAGGCATGGAGCGAAGGCTTTGTAAAACCTGCTGAAATCATCGTTCCAGATACATCCAGAAATCAATGAAAACCGCCTTTCACAGAAAGAGAATAATCTTTTTTAAGAGAATTCTCATAATGCAGTCTAAGTAATGTCACCTGTAAAATATTGGTAATGAACTTGATCCATGAGAAAGGCACTTGATCATAATCAGTTGTTCTATTTGCTGATCCTTGGAGAAGACTAACATAGTTTAATTCAGAAGACTATTTTCCAAGTCTTGTTTTCTCTAAATAAAACTCTTGTCAGCTAATTCTCCAAAGTTAATGGTATGATTTTTTTCCTCCCAGTTAATTTTGTAATTGGAGAACCACTTACGTTGTTGGTCCTTCTTGTTGGAAGATCTGATACAGAGTCAGCTTTCAAACTTGTGGGCTTCCAGACCTTGGGGAAAATGCCAGCATCAGGCATTGTCTCAAACACCACCAGAAAAAGTCCTGAGAGATAATCACTTGAAAAATGAATATTAGAAAATTTTAAAAACGCCATATGCAATTTCTCAGGCAAGACAACCGTCCTTCCTTGCATAGTGATGCCAATGATGTTAATGTTAAATGAAAGCCATTTGGAAAGCTCAGGGTGCTATAGGACAATTAGCTTTGTTACTATTCCCTTAGTGCATCCAAACAAGGGGAAGGGTAAGCCATCGGGTTCCTAGCTTATTGGCTCCTAAGGTTCCTAAAGGCCGGAAGGAGTGGAGAGGGAAGATTCCTCAGCAGGACCCAGATCCCCGGCTTCTATTTCTTTGATTCCCATTCAGTCTGGGCTCCATTTAAGAGTAGTTTTATATTCATTCGTGTACAGCCATCATTCCTTCATGATCCAGTCCTTCTGTGGCTTATGTAGGTACGACCATCCCAGGTAAGCGACTGATGGATAATATATGACTGGTCACACCACGATGTGACCCACAGTTAAAAAGGCGACTTCCCATGTATTTTCTAATCAAATCCTCACAAAAAACCTAAAGAAGCTGCTATTATCACTAGCTCCATTTCGTATTAGTAGATAGGATGGGGGCCTTGAGATCAAATAGATCAAAATCCTGGCTCACTCTGACACTTACTGTGTGACCCTGAGCAAGTTGCTCAGCCTCTCTGTGCCTCTGTTCTCTTATCTCAGGGTCTTATTGCCCACACTGTCCTTGTGATCCACATTGCCCTTTTCCGGCTAGCGCTTTGTCATCCTGGGCTCTGGGAAGAAGGAGGTTAGTGAGAGTCTTCTGGTTTTCAGCTGACCTATACATGTCGGAGGGCTTCCTCCTGTTAGCAAGTGTAGGCACACGCCAGGGTGCATCTCTAGGTAGGGCTTTCTGCATTTCAGGTAAGGAAGGAACTGCCAAATTTAAGACTGAAGCTTTTTAAAGGTCATTGTCAAATTCCAAATCACCATTTCCTAAGAAGCCTGAGCCAGTGTCTTCCCAGGATGCTGCCTCAGCGGCCACACAGCATGTGGGACAGCTAAGGGAGAGTAGGAGATTCTAATCACTGCTCTGTCATGAAGTCGCTGTGAGGCTTCAGGAAAGTTACTTGACTTCTCTGATCTTCATTTTCTTTATCTGTAAATCAGATGAAGAAAATCCTTCTTGCTGGGTTGTGGTGAAGATCAAACAAGATATTGTATGTAAAGCATCTGGTATAGTGCCTGATGTAGTAGGTGCTCAAAAAATAGTACTTTTTTTAAAAATGCAAGTTCCAAATATTTTGAGAAAAAGCATCTGTGATCTAAGAGAAAATATTGAAAATTAGCTCCAGAGCTTTAAAAAAGCACAAACTTCAAAATAATTCATCCCACGTTAATGGAGCACCTGTCACATAGCAGGCATGGTGGGGAGATGGGCGAAGCTGCAATGACCAGGTCACAGTGCTGTGATCGAGGCAAGGACAGGCAGCTGTGAGGACAGCCTCGGGGGGTCAGGGAAAGCTTCCTGGAGGGGCCACCCTTAGGCTGAGATATGAAGGACAATGACAATCACATGGACACAACCATTACCAGTTCGTGAGCACCTACCACGGAACACGAGTGGAAATTGGGTAGTTGAGGAAAAAAGTAGGAAGGACACTGCAGGAAGGTGGAAGGGCCCGTGCAAAGAAACAGACGCTTGAACGAGCAGTGTGCTTTCGGGCAAGTGCAGACGGGTTGGGGGCGGCGGGGGCAGACGTCGGACCTGGAGGCCCGAAGGCCATATAGGAGGCCTGGTAACCCAGCCAGACACACGAAAGACTGAGTTAAGACATGAAATAGGAATACAGTAACCCGTAGGTATGTCTAGGGGTCAGGTGGCTGGGTAGGGGATCAGTCACACAGAGCGAGGGAGAGGGAGGAGTTGGGGATGGCCCCCAGGTTTCTGGGTGGAGGCGCGGGGCAAATGGCGGTGCTGTTGGCTGGGAGGGAACGTAGGAGGAGGAGGGCTTCTGCAGTGATGGTGGGCTGGGAGTGAAGGTGATGAGCTTGCAGCAGAGTAGTCACCCCTCCTCCCGTAGATGTGGAAGGGAATTATTGCCAGCGGGGAATATGTAACAGAGGGAATGGCCTGAAAACATGGCAAAAATATTTCTGTCTCTTTAAAACATCGCCCACCCCTTTTTGAGAACTGAAACCTGCTTCCCTGCCTCAGGCCAGTGAGGGGCCTGGGTACGTCTTTTGTTACTTGTGCTCCAGGAGATGGCTCAGCCCCGACCTGACTGGTGGAAAGAGGTCCCGGGTGGAGGTCACGGGATTGTCTTCAGTGGAAATGGGGCAGTAACAAGCCAGGTGACTGTTGCTCAAGGTGCTGTCAACACTGTCCCCTCACAATCCCCTGACACCATGGAGAAGTCCTCAGTATTTCAGAGTCCTTAGGTCTGTTTGTGAATAAATGTCGCTTGCCAGTGCCACGTGGTGGAATGTGTGGGTCTCTGAGGGCTAAGTCTATGATGTTGCAGATCCTCTGATAATCTCACTTCTGAAAACCTCAGACTCTTCTGGGAAAATCCCAAAGCTTTAGATCCTGGGTGGCAGATGCCTGAGAAAGCCAATGTGTGAATGGACAGATGGCCCGACTCTGAGAGTGCTTGGGACCGCGGTGGTCATTCAGCCCGATGCTCCCATTTTATGGATGACCAAACAGGGTGCTGTGGAGTGAATGTTTGTGTCCCCCAAATCCGTATGTTGGAACCCTGTCCCCAATGTGATGGTATTTGGAGGTGGGATCTTTGGGAGGTGATCAGGATTAGATGAGGTCGTGAGGCTGGAGCTCTCCTGAATGGGGTTAGTGCCCTTATAAGAGTCCTGGGAGCTTGTTTCTTCCCTCCGTCATGTGAGGACACAGCGAGAAGGTGCCATCTGTGAGCCAGGAGGCCGGCCCTCACCAGATACCAAACCTGCTGGCTCCTCCATCTCGGCCTTTCCAGCCTCCAGAACTAAATATCTAATAAATATTTATTGATTGAGAAATAAATATTTGTTGTTTAAGCCACTCAGTCTCTGGTATTTTGTCAAAGCAGCTGGGGCTGGCTAAGACATAGAGGTTCAGAGAGGAGTAGGGAAGGAAAGCTTCTTGCCCAAGGTCACCTTAGAGTTTCAGATGAAGTCGGACTCCTGGCCTCAAGCTCAGGGCTCTTTTCCCTGTGGCTCGAACTAACTTCCCAGCCCCCAAGTATTTCTTCTCTGAGAACCACATGCGAATATACACAAGAGGGCTCCGTGACCATGTCTGTGTGATGTGATCTGCCCTCCCTGGCCACTGCTTGTTAACCCACCTGGGCTGTCCAGGGTCCACCTCCTGGGACTCAGGATTTTGAAACTGAAACAGAGGCTGGGAGTGATTAGAGGGCTCCAGAGAGGAGGATCACAGATTCCTGTGGCTGTGGTCCCCAGGGCTGCCCTGGGTCTTCCCACACGGGGCTCAACAACCACCTCTTTCTATGAGATGCACCAATATCATGCTGTTCTTGCTTAAGATTCCAGAAGTTTGTCTCTGTTACTTCTCCCTGAAGGACCTTAACTAATATAAGTGGAAGGAAAGCCAGTGGTGGCCCTGTTGGGACCAGAGAACGTGGGGACATTGCTTCTGAATGTGAAGCAGAGCTCTAAATAGGCAACGGAGTGACTTCTTGCTTCTATTCAAACCCCTGCAGTCCATTGCGTAAGTCCCCTCCCAGGGACTGTCCCTCCCCCTCCACATGATTCAGCGGGACATGGCATTGGCACTACCTGGCCCCTCTCCTGGCTCCCTGTCCCCGCTGCCTGGGCCAGGAGGGAGCAGCTCCTGAAAGCTGGGCCAGTGAGCCCCTCTCCTGAGGAATCTGGGCTTGGAACAAGGCGATTTCAGTTCCACCTGGCTGCTCGCTTGAAGAGGGGAGACGCAGGCTTTGGAGCGTGAATGACAGCCATTGCACTGTGGGAGGGAAACAGAAAGCCAGACGCCTCCTGTAGCAAGAGGAAAAGTGGAAGCCGATGCATCAGAGCAAAGAGAGACGAGAGGACTCCCTGCGACCCCTGCAGCTCTCCCTTCCTCCGCTCCAGCTGGTTTCTGAGACGCTCAGGCAACCTCGTGCTGCGTTCTGCTTTCTGCTCCGACTCCCAGTCGTTTCCCGCGCTGCCGCCCGCCCGAGAGAGCTGGAACTCACAGCCCATGGCTGCCTGGCTGGAGGAGGAGGCTGACTGAGGGGCGGGCTGGGAGTGGGGCTGCCCCTGAGCACGAGCTTGATGGAGAAAGCGACGTTTGCTTGGTGGGAAGGGAGGGCACATTCCAGGCAGGGGCACAGCTGCAAGGGGTCTCAAAGAGCCCGGTCTGTTTCCGGAACAGTGAGGAATTGGGTGTGGGTCCCTACGAGGGTTACAGTCTCAAATCAGAACCAAGCAAGACAGGTGTACTGTTGGTCATCTCGATGATTATGACAACCACTGACATTTGTCCAGTGCTAATAACGAGTTACAATACACACTGTTACTCCCATTTTACAGGTGGGGACACTGAAGCTTGGAGGGACCTCACGGGAAGGATTCAGACCCAAGCAGGCTAACTCTACAGCATACATCCCTAAAACCACTATGCCCACCATTTAGTGGCAAGGAGAGATGCTATGTGGAGAAACTGAGGCACAGAGTTAACTTGTTCGTAGTGACTCAGTGTGAGATTTGAAGACTGAGCTTAAGTTTTCCAAATCAGACCTTTATCTTAGGAAGTCTGTTTCCTGTGGTGACTTGAGTTCTATTCTTTGTCTCAAAGTCTGGAAGGGAATTGCTAACCTCAGGTCCCCGATGAATGCCACAAAGGTCTTTCATTCTGAGGAGCCGCGATCAGCGACACAGCTGCCCAATCGCAGAAGAGTTAAAGAAAGGTCTGAAATCAGTACTGTGAGCCGATTTGGTTTGTGGGTCTCCCAGCCACCCTGTATCTGAGGGTGCTTCCTGTACTCGATTACAGCGTTGGGGATACACCTGTCCGTGCAGAGCTGAGGCCCCCGTACAGCCCCGGACTCCACGCTCCTGCCTGGCTGGCCAGCTGCACACAGTGCCTGAGGTGAAGGAGGTAGGTGCCACTGTTGGCTGCCTGGCCTAAGAGCCACGCCAGCCCCCGGGGGTCTCCCTTGCCCACCCCCACCATGGAGGCTCCATGAACTAGATTTGTTTCCAGTCTTTCTTGCAGATAGAGGGGGGCTATGTGACCCACTTCTGGCCAAGGAGGCAAAAGCAGAAACTGGTTGGGGGTTTTTGGAAAAGCCTTTCACCACTAGTGCTATCCTTTACTCCTCTTCTTTCTGCCTGGGCAATGGCTGAGGTGTTTGGAGCTGTGGCAGCCTCTGGAGACCATGAGGAAAGGTCGAGAGAAGTGTAGAGATACTAGTGCCAACCCTGAGGAGCCCCACAGCAAAACCAGCAGTCAACTAACTCTACGTTTCCCATTAATGAGAAAAATAAGCCCTTATTTGCTATTGTCAAGTCTGCTGACCCTTGGACAGGAATGTATCCTCACTGATCACCCATCTTAGAGCCAGCATGTGGACCCAGACACTGATCCACTAGCTCAGTGTTTGTGTCCTCTCTTTCTATATAACTGTTTTTATTCCAGAACCCTTTGTCAAAACCTTACTGAGAATTGTGATCAAGTAGAAATTAGAGGGAGAGCTCCTTTGACCAAAGCAGGGTGTCCAGAAACAGAGCCTCACCCACATCTCCCCGTGACCTCATCCAACCTCCGCATTGTACAGATGGGAAGACGGAGGCCTGGTAAGCAGCAGGGATGCGCATTGGGCAATTTGGGGCAGAGTCAGCGAGACAAGACAGGCTCCAGCTCTTACAGAGAGCTCTCCTATCCCCAGCAGAGCTTTACGTGTTACAATGCATTTTACAAAGAGGGTCTCAAATGAGGAAACTGGGGCACAGAAACATGACCTGACTTGCTAGAGCTACAGCTAATAAATTACCCATGCTTAATGAATGACCGATGCTTAATGGCATCTCGGGCTTTCAGATCCTGAAACCAGGATCTGTGCCTCCAAGCATTTTTCACTTGGAAATTCATTCATGAATTTTGGCAAGCCCTTTTTTAACAATGTAAAAATCAGGAAGACTCTCGCTGATGCCCTTGAAGCTGGGAGGATTTGCTTGTTCACCCAAGAGTGGCTGGGTTGTTAGGTTTCCCTGTGAGGAAGCCAGTGCAGACCTGAATGCCTCCAGCTGGGCCCCCTGCACCCGAGGAGCCGTGCTTCGGTGAGTCAGCAAAGGTATAGCCACAGCTGTCCCACGCCAGGCCTGTGGCATGGGAGTGTGTGTGTGAGGTCATTCATTTATTCATTAACACAGCAAATATTTAGGCCCTGGCTTCTATTTACGGTGCCAGGGCCTATACTCGGCGCTGATATTAGAGAACAAGGCAGAATTCTCTGTCCTCGTGGAGCCCAACCCAGAGGCAGAGAGTACACAGAAACAACAAAGCTGTTCCGGAGGGTGGAAAGCTCCCCGGCGGAAACAGGGTGATGCGAGGGCAAGTGTCAGGACTGGCGGGAGGCCGCTTGAGACCAGTGATGGGACAGGCCTTTCTGATGGGCTGACACTTAAGCCCAGAAAAAGGTGAACAAGAAGACGGCAGTCATGTGAGTATCTGGGGAAAACAATCTCATTTTTCGTGAACAGAGAAAAGGCCAGTGTGGCTGAAGAATAGGAGAATTTGTACAAGCTGAGATCAAAGAGGTGGACTGGGGTCAAACCATATATGCCTGGAGACAGGCATGTCATTGGACAGGGGCGCCCTGGGAGGCTTCCAGGAGGTGACAAGAGAGACCTTCCTCCAGCCTGGGCGCGCGGGGCGTGGCCCGAGGCCTGCGCCTTAGCCAATCAGAGGCTGGGGGCGGGTCCGGGGCGGCTGTAGCCCAGCTCCTCCCTCGCCGTTCTATCCCCACCTCCGCGGATGACATTGGCTGTTCCCCGGTTTCCTCGACAACCGGGAAAGGCAACCGCGAAAGGCTCCTCCGGTCCTCCGGTCCCACCCCCTCGCTCTAGGGGTGACCGTGGAGCGGCGGGCCGAGCTGGCTCCCACCTGCCAGGGTGGCTTTCCTGGGTGACGGTCGTGGCTGGGGAGGGGGCCGGGTGACGAGTGAGGCAGCCCCGGAGGCCGGGAGGGCCCGAGGAGCCTCGGCTGGCTCTGCTCAGAGGGTCAAGGCTGGACCCGTCGCGTGGGAATCCCGACCTCTTGCACAGTCAGTGCGTTCCGAAGGGTGTACGCGGAGGTGGGCGGGCTGACCTCCTGGGCATCGCTGCCCAGCGAAACATAAATGGTATCTATCAGTTTATATGCATTGCCCTTCAACTTGCTTTTTTTCATTTGATATGTCTTGAAGGGTGTTCATGACAAGAGATGAAGATCCATCCACCTGACTCTTTAAATTGCTGTACGACACGGAATTACCAGCGTTTACGTTACCCGTCACCCCTTCCCAAGGTGTTGGACTTTTCAGTTGGTTATGATTTTATGCTATTAGTAACAGCCCTTCAGGAAATATCTGCATAGTTCCTTCCTGGCTCTGTATTTCTCTAAGGTTGTTTTTTCCTTCAGTCACTGGCAAGCTGTCGATGCCATAGAAGAGTGACAAGGTTAGATCGTGATCTAGAAAGATTCCGATGGGGACAGATTGGAGAGGAGGGGATTGGATACATTCCCTGGGAATGGCCTTGGCTGACAAAGCGCGCAGACCTCAGGGTCAGCTTCCCTAGTGACTGCTGAGGAACGGTAGGTGAGTCCCCTCCACTCCCTGGGCCTTAGTTTCCTCATCTATGAAGAGAGGACATTGAAGTAGGGGAGAGTCAGGCTGGTGAGGTGATTTGTGAGGTTTCCGCCTGCTGAAAATGCCTTATATTACCAGCCCTTTGTCTAAAAGTACACGATAAAGTTGGATGAATTAACTGCACAATTGTTCAGAGTCAAACGTGTTATTAATGGCTGCTTTAAAAAGACATATTTCTAGCACCACATGTATGCTGCCATGAAAAGACAAAGACATACTTGCCTTAATACTCAGTAAGATGGGTCAAAAAAATGCGTATTACTTTGAAACACTTTTTTACTGTAAACAAGGTGGAATCGTCTCCAAACAAGATCTTATTTTAATTTGTTCAACAAATAGTGAGGGCCTCTTCTGCACCCGGTACAGTTCTAGGCATTGGGAATTCACCATAAACAAAGCAAAAATTCATGCTTTCTAGGAACTTACATTCCACTTGAGCATTTAAGAGAGTGTATGTGTGTATCTTGATCTTTTTTTTTTTTAATCTGTGCTTTTGCAAATGTAGAGGAACAGGAATCACGTTAATTTTTTAGGCACTAGCCAGGGAAGTCACAGCGCAATTTCTCTCCATGTGTGATATTCAGCCAATGAACTAATAAGATTCTGTGGTTTTGAGTTGCAAATAAAAATTTCTGTGGGTCCCCTTTTTGAAATTGCTGTTTGGGTAATATGTATAAAGGGGTATATATCCATCGAAGAAGAGGGGCATTTTGTGTTTATAAAAGATTGCTTCTTTCGAGTTACAGTTGATGCCATTTTTTTCTGAAACAATGATGTCCATCATTCTCAAAACATCGTAAAGATTTTATTCATATCTTTCTATTTTACTCAAAATACTTTGTTCTTAAGAGTTCAATCATACACAGCAGCATTTCTCAGCTAAATATGGTAAAACAGAAGTTTTCATTGATCTCTTTTCCACTCTTTTGCTTAATGGAATTATAATACAATTGACTCCAAATCTTCTTGCTGTGGGAGACAAAATGCAGTAACTAAGAGCACAGCTCTAGAATTGGGCTGGGTTTGGCACTCACTTCCAATACTTCCTAAATGTGTGACCAGGACAGGTGAGTCATTCAAAGTCTCAGTTTCCTCTTCTCTAAAAGAAGAATAACAGTAGTCTCTGCCTTCTAGAGCTGTGTGAGGATTCCTTGAAACTAGGTGAATTAATATCTAGCACAGTGAACACTCAACCAGCTATCACTTTAACTGCCTGTCTGGCACGAGCTGGATGGGTCAAGGGAGAGGAATTGTGTTGTTTTCATTTTATTGTTGGGTGGAAGAAAGAGTCCTGGTTTCTGAATCTGGAAACTATAGTATTGATTCTGTCACAAACTGGGTCTGTGACTCTGGGCAAGTCAATTTCATTTTTGAGTCTGTTTCCTTGTTTATTAAACAAAAGTCGACATTTATTGAATACCCGTGGGCCAGGCTTGTGTATTGTATTAAATAACTTATTTTTCAATTTACACACAGAGTAGCTGACACTCAGGGAAGTTAAATACCTGATCCAGGGCATAGAGCAAGAAGTGTCAGGCCAGGACTCACACCCAGGCAGCCTGGCTCCAAAGGTGAGGTTTGGGGCCAAGAAATGTCATCATTCACATCTATGCTCAGCATCACAGATCCCATCCCTGCACATTTGTGTCTCAGGGACCTTAGTGATATGGGGCCGCTCAGCTCCTCCCATTTTACAAAGAGCAGAAACTAAGATCTCAACAGGATAAGGAACTTATTCAGCGTCATACAAATTAGTGGCCTAACTGGACCAAGAGCCCAGGCCTCAGGACCCTTTCAGCCCAGAGAGTCATTAGTCCAACCCTGAGAGTCTTTGCAAAAACTAAAAGCTGTACTTGTGCTGTCAGGTTGCCTGTGGGTAGGTACTGGTTTACACCTAAGTTTGGTCATAGCCTTACTCTCCTTACATGCTTGTGTCTTACTTCAGGCTGCTGTAGCAAAATGCCATGGACTTGGCGGCTTATAAGCAACGGAAATTTATTTCTCCCAATTCTGGAGGCTGGAAGTCTGAGACTTGGTGCCAGCATGGTTGGGTTCTGGTGAAGGCCATATCCAAGTTGCAGACTGCTCTCTTCTCCTCGTATCCTCACATGGCAGAAAGAGGGCGAGAGAGCTCTCAGGGGTCTCTTTTATAAGGGCACTAATCCCATTCACGAGGGCCCCACCTTCATTACCTAATCACCTCCACAATGGCCCCAACTTTAAATACCATCACTATGAAGATTAGATATCAATATATGAATTTTGGGGGGATGCAAACTTTCAGTCCATTGCAAATTGGACATTCAGAGGGTTTCGCCCCAATCACTTTGTCACCAGGACTTTATCAGCTCCAGCCAATATTTGAGAGGAGGCCCTAGGGAGGCAGAATGTGTCTCCTGCCCATAAACACGGGATGGGGACACCCTGGGGTGCACCTGTGTGCTTCTGCAAAGAGTTGGGTACTCTTTTCAGACCCTCATTCTGGGGGGACTTGTGGGAGCCAGCCCCCACCCTCCTGCTCTCTGTGGGAAAAGGGGGACAGGTGTGAATAAGAATCTGTCACTTGAGGGGAGTAGAGAGGTCACAGGTCTGTTGGCTGTCTCCATCCACCAGTGGGCCTCTCAGTGTGGCAGTTTAAAAAATGGATAATATTTGTTTAAAATTAGGTGAGTTTGGAGATGTGCTCTGCATTTTTTCACCAGGACTCTCCTGGTCTTGTCCCTGTTTTAGTTCTTTGGGGGAACTGAAATATCCTTGCAGTAGTTCTCTGTGTGCCCCTGAGATCCCCTTTTCAAGGGATCCGTGAGTTCAAAAGTATATTAACAATATAGCAAGATCTTATGTGCCTCCTTTTTCACACTCATTCTCTCTGGCATTTCCCAGGGACTCTGTGGTGTGAGACAGTGCAGCAGACTGAATGCAGAAGCAGGGATGAGAAGTCAGCTGTCCACTCTTGAGCCACACATGACAGAGATTTGCAAAAACTGTAAGACGTATTCACTTTTTTATGGAAAGCATTTCCATTAAAATGTTATCTATGTTAATGTATTTTCCATGGAAGAGTTATCTACACTCAGAGTCCGTGTTTGGGGGTGAGAAGAACTGATCTACATTACGGAGAAACCACTGTACCAATCAACCCAACTGCCAAGTGGTCTGAATGCCAGCTGAGGCTCTCCATCACTTCCTGCAGGTCACCTCCTCTCTGGTCCACAGGGCACTAGACTGCTCCCAAGGGCCCTTCCGCTTTCAGCATATTATGACACTAAGGTGTCTTCTCCCATCGCACCTGGAAGCTCCCTACAGGGGGGGACCCCTTCCCTTCGCCGGTCTGATCTTTTATGAACGTTAGTGAGATGGGGACCACATCTACCAAACAGCGTTGTAGGGAGAGTCAGATGAGAGCGTGAACGTCAAAGTGCTTTGAATATTGAAAAGCATTAGATAAATACGAATTTTAACAAAGGGCCAAAAAGCTAAGCATAAATATGGACACAGCACACAAAAAGCAAGGCAGACAAAATCTGAAACGAGTCACTTGTTAGAAGTATTCTGGGATTTTATTAATTCATATCTATTGAAGAAAAGAACTGCACACCACTTTGTGTACAAAAATCTCAAAGGACAAGAAGCAATACATGGCTATGGTACAGGCTCAGGAATTTATAATTACTCCTTATTTAAAACACACTAGATTTTTTCCTAATTATAAAAATAACATATGGTCATTGTAGAAAAGTTGCAAAATATGGGAAAGCATAAAAAGGATGATAAAAACCACCCATAATTCTACCACCCAGAGATAACGGTTAACATTTTTGGTACATGTCTTGTATGCTTAAAAAAAAAATCCCTATATGCATTTTACATGATTGATATTATACTCACATATAGTTTTGTGTCCTGCTTTTTTCACTTAACATTGCATTGGGAACATTTCCCCATGACATTATAAATTCTTTGTAAATGTGAGTATAATGGCCAGTTCTGGTTCAGCCCCGCATCTGAGGACTGAGTGGTCCCAGCAGGCTGTGTGTGATGCTGTCTGGATGGAAAAATAAAAGGGACACAAGGAAAGCAGAGGCAGGAGATCTGGATCCACCAGGCCCATGAGTCCCGAGTTCCTTTTGTGAGAGGGAGTGCCCTCTCTGAGCAGGAGCCTTCTAAAAGTGAGGGTTTTCCTGCCTCACCCGTGGACAGGCTGGTGGATTTCCATGTGTCTGAGATCAGGCCCGGCCAAGGTCAACGTCAGGAGGCTCTGACTCAAAGGCCAGCCAGGTTATACAGTATTCCCAAACTGATAATGTCAGTAGACACTCGATTCTATGTGCTCAATGGCTAGTGACACACACCTGTTCAGGTGCACAGGTTAGCAGGCGTCAGGATCCTCCAGTAAGAAACCACTCTGGGTAGCTTTGAGTTTTTAGTTCTGTAGCACAGTGAGGGTGTCAAAAAGCAAAACCAAATGACAAAAAGAGAGATCAGCCCTGGATAGTTGGTAAAGATAGCACTTTAAAGTCACCTGGGGCCTTCGTATCACCAGCAGTCCCAGCCTTTGCCGGGCTGTTCATGTTGGTGCAGAACTGGCAAAAAAGGAGAGAGAGAGAGAAGGAAAAGGGGAGGGGGTGGGGATGCTCCAAGTGTAGTTCTACAAGAACCTGGTTTTCAAGTTCAAAGTGCTCCTAGCTTTCTTCCTCTGGAGAGTGCTCGTTACATCATGGGGTAAGCGATGACAAAATAGTTAAGCTCTGAATCGATCAGCTTTCTGTATCTTCTGTAAATGTCCCGCAGGGTCCTGTCCTCTTCATTTGTCTCATATCTGTTTGTGTAAATTCTCACCTGTGCCAACAGAGAAACACACCCCACCCCCACACATATCGTGACTACGTCATTCAGGACCCGACGACAATCCAAAGGATCTATAGATAACAGTTGTTGGCAGAATCAGGAAAAGCCCAAACCCAGCTGCTAAGGAGGAGAGCTCCAGATTCCCCTCTGCGAAACTGCTAATTTCCAGGGGACAGCTCTCCGACCTCTGTCCCAGAGCCGGAGCACCGTCCTGGACGCCCCTGCTCCATCCCGTGGAGCAGGCCGCCCTGTACCTTGAGCGTGCGCAGGGAGCACTGCCCCTCTTGTTGACTCTTCAGGATCCGCTCCACAAACTTAACATCGAGGAAAGCCCAGATTTTGAAGTAAAACAACTTCCTGCAGGATAAGACGAGGAGGTGCAGCTCCTCGTCCAGGGACTCATGGTTGTTGTTGAACTCGAAAGTTAATTTCTGGAAAAGCAGCAAAGGGGAAGATGTGTGTGAGCAGAGAGGCCACGACCGGCTGGGTCAGCCCACAACACTTCCCTGACCCGGGTGTCCGCGGTGGTCTGGGACACGGGGTGGGCTTTTTAGATAGGGGACACTGGATCTGTGGTTCTCAGAGGAAGAGATTCAAGAATGACGGTGATCTTATGCAAGTTTGCAAAACGTGGAATTTGGAGGAGGCGTACTTGGAGTCCAGAGACCAAGGCGCAGGTCCCAGCTCTGCGGGTGGCTGTGGGCCAGCCGCCAAACCGCGAGTCCTTCTGTAGCACAGAACCATCATGACAATGTCTGCCCTGCGCACCCCAGGGTCATGTGGGGATCAAATGAGGTGTTAGCACCCTGCAGTCCACCCGTGTTTGCAGTGGTATATATACCTGTTAATATCAATTGTCACAACTGCCGTGAGGGCCTCAGGAGGGGCGAAGCGATTCTGACTTGCTAGGTGGGAAAGCTGCTAGGTTAGGGAACATCTCGGAACCTCAGAACCTCTGAGCTCTTCCATTGCTTAAGTCAAATTTGGCTTTTTGTTTGGTTTGGTCCTCCTCACTCTGCCTTCCCAATTGCCAGGCACTGCTGTAACCAGACAGGTCCCTGCCGAGAGCTGACCACAGGAGGCACCAGGTCTCCTGTGTGCTGTTGTGACCTGGTGGAAGGTAGGAAGGGGCTGCCCACCTGCTATTCACCTGCAAGACATCTCCCGGCTCAGGCTTCGCAGCTCTGAGCTGGGGACATAGGGGCTTTCCTTGGTTGACAGGCAAGCAGAAAAGTCCCTGTGTCCCACATGTAGGAAGTGAGCAGCAGCTTTTGTCATCTATTGTGTGGCCTTAGGGGGAGGAGAGGAGGCTGAGTGTGGTAACATTTCCGAGAACCTCAATTCGAGATTGAGTGAGCATGTGGGAGCCCAGGCAAGAGCGGGGAGCAGTGGGCTTCCCTCTGGGGGAGCCAGTCACCTGAGAGGCGGTCACTCCTCGCAAGTCTCCCTGCCCTCGCTTCCCACCCACCTGCAGAGTGTGCCGGAAGGTGGGCAGGAGATCCGTGAGAGTGGGCCGCATGGACCAGTCCGGGTCACTGAAGTAGCAGCTTCTCAGACTGATGCTTCTGACCGGGATCTCCTGCAGGAGGATCCGGGCCAAGCGCTCGTACTTCATCACCCGCTCGAAGAAGAAGTTCACCTTCAGGTTGGTGGCCTGCCTGGCCAGCTTGGCCCAGGACATGCCCCAGATGACCTGTCCGTGGGGGTCATGAATGTGGCATTTGATGTTTATGGTCCAGAGGGTGCTGGCGTTGTTCTCACACAAGTTCTCGAGCAGCTCGTCGGAGATACAGTTGTAGTTGAGGGTCAGGGACGCCAGGTTGCGGAACGTGCCCATGGTCTTGTGGAACTGGGGGCTGCTGTAGACGGCCAGGTGGTGGCTGAAGTAATCCTCGATGTTGAGCTCCGAGGCCAGGCTCTCATTCCTCAGGTAGCTCAGGGAGTTGAGAACATGGCAGCCTTGCTCCACGGTCAGCCTGGCCCCTTTCAGGTTGAGATAATCCAGGTGCTTGCCCATTTTCTTTAAGAAGAAGCTCAAGCTCTTGATGAATGAGCTCCTGATGCTGTTTCTCCACACCAGGCGGTCCAGCTCCAGGTGCTGTACGGACAGAGACTTCAGACGGTTGTTACTCTTGCCCAGGCACGAGAGAAGGCCCCGCATGGTGACCTGGAACTTCTTGGTCAGGACGGTGTTGTAAGGATTCAGGAATTTGATCTCCAGGTGTTCCAGATAACGACCAAACTTCTTAACGTACCAAAGAGCTGACTCGAATTCGGATGCGTGTACCCTGGAAGGTCTCCCGCTGAAGGTGACGGTCCTGTATCGCCAGAGGTCGGCCGAGTACATCATCTGGTTCCACTTTCTGCAGACCAGGGCGGCCCTGGACCTGTCCCTGTCTCCCAGCCACCAGAAAACACGACGCAGGCACACATCGGGCAGAGTGGCCCAGCAGCTCTGGTCTTGGGGCTGGATCAGTTCGCTTTCTTCGTCCATGAAGGAACTGGGACGGACGGTGCAGCTGTGTGGTAGGCAGGGCTTCCAGAAAGGAGGGAAGAAAAGCAATCACTTGTTTTCTGTGGGGAGTAAAAATGAACAGCCATTACCTGCCAAATAGAAATTGAACTCAATTGGACTAGCTTTCTCTGCAATCTTGTATACATTAGGCACTGCGACAGGTGCAGGTGGCTCCATGACAAATTCATGATACAGTCCACACCTGTATGAGTTTCACAGTCTATCCCAGGACACAGACCAGCACTCAACTACAAGACGGTGAGAAAAGTGAAAAGGTTCAGGCAGATTCACAGTATAGAGTAGCCAAAATAGACGGTGATTCATTCTGTTTTGGTAAGAAGGAAGTAGAGAGGGTTGCTTGGAGGAGGTGACATTCAAGCTGGGGTTTTTTGTTTTTATTTTTGTATTTGAGACAGGGTCTCACTCTGTTGCCTGGGCTGGAGTGCAGTGGAGTCATCATAGCTCACTTAGCCTCTAACTCCTGGGCTCCAGTGATCCTCCTGCCTCAGCCTCCTGACCAGGCTGGATTTTGAAGGATGAACAGGATTTGCAAGGCAGATCAGATTGGCCTAGGGTGGTAGTGGAGACACCGATGCATTCTGGACAGAGAAAACAATATGTGCAAAGCCACAGAACTGTGTATGTGATGTGCTCATATTCAGGGAACTAACAACTGTTCAGTTATCTGGACTTTAACTTTTACGTGGGCAGGGAGGAGAGGAATTGGATCCAGTGGGAGTAGTGAGAGGTGTGAGTGATGTGATAAAGACTATGTCCTGGAGGCCAGGGATTCCCACTGTCCCCTCTCCTCAAGATCTGGGAATTCTGACATGGCCTGCCCTCTTTCCTGGATGAGAGGCACTGCATGTTCTGAGCTATGGAGCTGACGGTTATGTTCACGTTCAAGAGGTGCAGCAGCAGAACAAGGGTGGGAACCCCAGCTGGGGTCACGGAGAACCATGGGGACTGCAGGGTCACATGCCTGGAAGTGATGTGGTCAGTCTTGGGGTGTAGAAGGGACACCGTGGGGAAGCAGAGGAAGGACGGTCAGAGCAGAGCCAGGTATTGTGGTGGGAATAGTGACGGGGCTATGAGCTCTTTGGAGGACACGATTTGGTAAGTGGCGAAGGTAGCAGTGGGGAGAACTGAAACGTTTTGGACCCCGCTGATTGCAGGTGGTACCACTGGCCATGCTAGGGAGTCCCGGGGAGAGCTGGGCAAAGGCCTGCCTGGTACACACAGCCGTGCATCAGACTTTGTATAGCCAACTGCTGAAATTTTCACGACCTTTAGCTTTCGATTTCCCCTGCCTGAAAACTCTCCTCGTTTTCTTTCCTCTCTAGTCCCCATTCTTCAAGGTTCAAACCCTACCACTCCACAAAGCTTTTATCAACTACTTCACCAAGGAAAAAAAGATTATTGATCGTGGCCTATAAAATTACAGGGCTGTAAAGAGACCTGAGAATCGATTTCTTTTCAGATGGACACTGAGGCCCAGAGAGGTAAAGGGATTTGCTTGTGGTCACACAGCAAGTTAGTAACAGGGCCCAGACTAGAACTTAGGCTTTTTGACTATTTCTCCTGTACTTTTCCTATTCCCACTTCTTGGGCCTCAGGTGCTGAGGGGCAAATTAATCATATATCTCAATTCAGGACATCGTCTGTGCAAGACCCCTCTTTGGTTTTATATATTCATGTATTCCCTTTTAACCCTCTGTCCCATTCCATTGCCCTCCCCATAGGCAACTATTCCGGTGTGTCTGATGTGCATTGTTTTGTTTGTATGTGTGCTCGCCAAATGTATAGCTAATGTTTGTAAGATTCCTTAGTGTGGCTCTGTGTACGTTTCACCCACTGCATCTGCTGCTGAGTAGAACTCATGGTGGGCGTCTTTCCTGTCCCCCATCCTCTCTCTGCTGCTCCCACCAACGCCGCAGCATCCTCAAGCGAGCACCTGTGCTGGTCTTCCGAGGGACTTCTCCGGGCCTTTGTCCTCACGACCCCTTCGCTTTCCCTCACCTCCCACTGAACAGTTTGGCTCCTGTCTCCAGCCGACCCTCCCATCTGCACATCTGGACAGACTTCCATAAGGGATTTCACAGCAGCCTGTCCCCATTGGTGACACAGGGCCCTAGTCAGTTCCCAGCTTAGCTACTTCCATATTTAGTCTGCCCCCTTCTCGGTTCCTGCTGGCCAGGGTCTGCCCCTTTAGATAATCTGTGTCCTTGCCTCTCTCTCCCAAGGGACCCACCTACTCCTTTAGGCTAGTGACATCCTCATTCTGCATCTGAGAAGGCCCTTAAACAATTAAACAATGAAGAAATTTAACAAATGAAGAAATAGGAGTGTCTCTTCGATCACTTGTAAACTGCCCAGGGAGAGGGGCCCCCATAGCACTCAGCTCTAAGAAGAGCTCCTACAATGTGCTCCAGAAAAGCTAAACCAATTCCAAAAGAATCATTAGACAGGGAAGCTGGAAGGGATGGGGGTGGAAGAATAGGTCTGGTGGGCTGGGAAAGTTGTTGCAAGAAGCCCCCAAGTCACGTGTAATTACTAGGAACCCCACCCACCCCCCAGACCTCATCAGAGGCAGCTTAGCTTAGGGGGTTGGATCCTGGCTCTGTCAGCTGCTGTTGTGTGACCTTAGGCAAATTAATTTCTTAGTGTCTCAGTCCTCGCATCTGTAAATAGGGGTAAAAACTATACCTTTCTCCTAACGGATCCTAAGAGGATTAAAAGAGCCAATATACCGGAAGCAGCAGAGCAGCGCCTAGCGCATAGTCAGTGCTACACACGTGTTGGCTGCCATTAGTAAGCAAGCTGGTGCCAAGGACTTTCTGCGACATCCCTGTCAGGATGATGTGAATACGCCCATTTTACAAATGGGGGATGTTGGAAGGTTCATAAAGTTTCCCGGTGAGATCATGTAGAAGCAGGGAGGTGAGATTAGAACCCAGGCCAGGACTCCCAAACCTAGGCTTGGTCCACCATACCGCGTAGCTGCCACCCAGGGAAGGAAACCTAAGGATGTCCTACACCTGGGGCAGGGGAGGTGGCTCGGAAACTCCAAGAGGAGGCGGGTGAGGAGGGCAGCCCGCCCCTCCCCGCGCGGCTCTCCGGGGTCCCACCGCACCCCAGCCTGCGCTCGCGCGTTACCCGCTGGCTGCGCCCAGTCTGGACTGCAGGGACCGGAGCGCGCCTGCCTGCTCCGCCCGCGCCGCTGCTGCTCGGACGCCAACTCCGCGAGCGCCCGGGGTCCGCGCCGGGACCTCGCCCAGGCTCGATGCCAAGCACCTGGCCGCCTTTGTGACGCGGCGCCACCTGCGGGACTCTGCTTGTCCGCATCGGTCGCTGGGGCGCAAACCTGGAGTTGCCAGATGAGATGATCGCGCGTGTAGAGGGCGAGACGGGCCCCCGCGCAGACTGCCCAGGACGGCGCCCCGGCGAGGATGGGCACGGCCCCAGCCCTTCCCCCTGCAAGCGAGGAAGAGGTTCTGCCCGGAACGTGGGGCTCAGGCCCGCTCAGTTCTCCGCCTTTCCCGCCCTGACCCAGCCCCGGGGTCTCCTGGCTTCTCCTTTGGAAGCCGCCGCTGCGCGGTCAGCCCTTGGGCTCCACTTTCCTCTCCTTAGACGAGGTCCCACAGGGACAGCCTCAGCAGACCGGACTCACCGAGCACCACAGAGCGTGAGAACCGCGCCGCCTTTCCAGTTTCGGGAGCGTGAGGCGCACCCATCCTTGGCCCTTCCCTGCCCTGGCAGAGACGAGCGCCCTAAACGGGTCTCCCCAAAGCCTAGGCAGATAGGTTAGGGTCCCCCAGGCCGCCCTCGAAGCCGTCGAAGCCGCCCTTTGCGCTGCATCTGGCCCTCCCCCACCGTCCAGCCTCGCTTCTCCGTCCCTCCCTCCTGCCGTGTCTTCTGTTCTGTCGCTTTCCTTTCCCTGCGTACTGCTGTCCTCCCTCGCCCTGGAATCCAAATAAAGGTGAACAAGAAACTTTCAGGGAGGCGTTTTTATTTTTCAGGGACAAAGCTGGGTTCTGCAAGGTGTCTGGGCTGTGAGACCCCAAGGCTTAACCAGAAGTCTCAGGCAGAAGAAATGGAACCTTTTTGTCTTTTGGTTTATGTGCAGCTGTTGGGCAAACCAATATCTCTGTTCAAAAGAAGGAAAATAGTTAGTCCAAACCTTTTCTTTTAAATCCCAATGAATAAACCCATGTCTTCTCACAAGACCACCGCAGAAAGTAAGCAGTTTTGAAAAGGAAATCTAAATTGCTAGTACCTTTTCTTTTCCAAATCTAGCTGGAATTTCTCACTTGTTTTCCTTTCGATGAGGCTAACCACCAGCATTTCTCCTAAAGAAACGGATATTTTAAAAGTCTGTTATGTTTAAAGTGGAATGTGCTAGTTCCTGGAATATCTCTCCAAATTGCTGTCCCCTCTTGCAGAGCATGAGCCCTGAGCCACAGGGGCCCAGCCACCAGGTGTGATGGCTTAGGGAAGGCATGGAGCCCACCGAGCCAAGAGGGGTAAGGGAAGCTTGTCACCATCAGGGGGCGGAGGAACAGATAAGAGAATCCCACACTCCCACACCATGGACTCTTACGCAGCTATTAAAAAAAAAAATGAGCCATATTGTTTGACTTGGAGGGATTTCTGTGGATGTTGCTGAATCACAACATTAAGATGTAAAGAACCGTGTGTAACAGGGTTCCAACTGTGTGTGTTTGTGTGTGGTTACATAATAAAGTTGCCAAATAAAATACAGGATGCTCAGTTAAATTTGAATTTCAGTGAAACAAAGAATCATTGCATGGGACATACTTACACTAAAAAAAAAATTCTTTGTTTTTCTAAAATTCAAATTCGACTAGGTGTCCTGTGGTTTTATTTGCTAAATCTGGCAACCCTATTATATAAGGATGGAGAAGGGTGTGGAAGGAAACACACCAAATTGTGGGAGGCAAGGGAAAACGGCACTAATAGCACCCCTAGCAAGTATGAAATTAGCCCATTTTTGTAAAATTATAAGCTTCCGTGCATATATAAATGCATAAAGAAGTTAGAAAAAAAAATTTAGGCCAACCTTTTTGTAAGGAGTGTGCGTCATATATTAAGCGAAAAAGGCAAATGGCAGAGTAGTGAGCACAGGAAGGTAGTGTGGGGGGAAAGAAACAATTCAAACCCTGTTTATGTTTGTTCAGGTTTGTGTGAGCAAAGACAAAATTTTGAAAAGGTGCCCTTGAGGCTGCTGAAATTGGTATCTTGGGGCATGGGATTGGGGAAAATCGGGTGGGAGTGGGGGATGATTAGCTTTGCTTTTGTACTTCCTTTTGTGGTATTATGTCAACTAGTTACAACAAAATCTAGTACTTTTGAATTTTGAAAAACATCAAATAGTGAAAAAAAAATTTTTTTAAGTGAGGCATCCAGTCTGGAGGTTAAGGGCATAAACTTTGCAACTATGTGTACGTGGATGCCAGGCTAGATTCTGCTACTTTCTAGTTATGTAGTTCTTGGGAAGCTACTCTTCCTGTCCATTTTCCTCATGTGTAAAATGGGGATAAAATACATGCCTATTGTTTACAATAAAGATTAACCATTTGTAAGGAGCTTTGCATTGCAACTGGCACACGACCTCTAATGTAATTCTTATTGTTACTAGAAAATAATCTAGGATGCAAAAATCAGGATATTCAGGGAGATGGCTGCAAACCCTGATCTGCTTGAAGCAAACCTTGATCTGCTGGAGGCAAGCCACCAACTGACCTAGGATCTTGACCAAGACACTTCTGATCTCTGGGCCTCCGTTGCCATATTTATACCACGAGAGAGGTAGACTGGGTACCCTCTGCCTCATTCATTTACTCAACAGTTTAGAAGCACTTGCTGTGTGTCAGTCCCTGGGTTGGAAGCTGGAGACACAGAGATGAGAGATTTGGCTCTATTTTCAAAAGTGACCCAGTCTCTGGCAGGTGATGCAAATAAACCAGGTGGTCAGTGCTAAGAGGGAGTGCATCTGGGTACACAGAGAAAGGGAGACAGAGAAGGGCTTTTCCAGCCACATCTGCACACATACTGCAGAGCTGGGATTTCTTTGACACTGTCCAGGTGATTCACAGCCAGGAGAGCAAGGACAAGAACAGAGAGGCTGGGTACCTGATGCTGATTTAGGGTTGGCAGGGGAAGTAGGATACCACACTGAGGACATCTCCTCAGAATGTCATAGGCTGCTTCATCTTCTACAGAAGAGGTGGTCCTGGTCTTGAACTCAGATTTTGAAGGCAGACCCACACTTTTGTTTTTGCCTCTTGGTGCTTGCTTTGATGAATTTTCAGAAAGAAGAGGAAATCTGTTTATATTTTTTGTCTTTGGACGGACATCTTGCTCTGCCGTGGAAGTCTCATTTTCAGCAGCCTGACTTGGAAGAGATCGAGGAGGAATTTGGAGCTTTCCAACTGGAAAATGTTTCTCAAACTCTGAGTTTGGACAACATTTTTTCTGCAAATTAAAAAACAACTTCAGCTTTAATGGCTGGACAATACAGTAGTCTAGATAACACAAAAACTTTCCACTGTAAACAAAGATGCTGGATAAAATATGACAAACGTTCCATTTAAGTTCCTAGCTGACTTTGCAGGAAAGAAAGAAAAACTTTGCATTCCAGGAATGAAGGCCTGATTGGTTGCTATGGTTTGAATGTGTCCCCTCCAAAATTCAGGTGTTGTCAATGTGATGGTATTGAGAGGTAGGGCCTTTAGAAGTTGGTTAAGCCATGAGGACCCTTTTCTTGTTAGTGGGATTAGGACCTTATACAAGAAGCTTCATACAGAATTTGGCTAGCTTGCCCTTCTGCCTGCCGTGCTAAGATGTAGCAAGAAGGCCCTCACCAGACACCGAGCTGGCACTTTGATCTTGGACTTCCCAGCCTCCAGAACTGTGAGAAATACATGTCTGTTCTTTATAATTACCCTGTCTGTGGTATCTGTTATAACAACACAAATGGACTAAGACACTAGTTAAGCATATAAGCTGACACTTTGGTTCTGGAAGATGTGGGGTCAATTTTGTGACTAGGGGCTTGGATGACAGAAATGTCCCATCCACAGAGGTAGGAAATTGGAAGTAAGAATCCACTTCTCCTGCATAAAGCTGGGAACTTTAAAGGCTAAATTATGGTGGCTAAGGGAAAAGAATCAGCTAATTAGAAAAGGCAAGTGGCAAGGAAGCTTTTCTACCTTGGGCTGGAATTTAAGTGTGAGGAAGGAAAAACTCATGCCCCTGAAAACTCAAAATCACAAGTTCATACCATTCTTGTGTTTGGGGTTCAGATTTACATTAGCCTCATGGTTTAGGAATTTCCCAGCAAAAGAATTAACATAATAATTGAGATATATGGCAGAAAAAATTACAAAATTCCTCTGTAGGTTACATAGCCTCATAATAGGTCATAGAGGATTTTCACAGGTAGAGTTCCACCAAACAGAAATACACAATCCAAAATTACAAACACAGGGAAACAATGCACCTCAAGTAAGAGTCACAGACATAACCAGCAGCAGGATTAGCTTCCAAGAAGTTCAGATAATAGGATAGAGACTGCAAAAATAAATTAATTAAAGGTGATGAAAACAAAGAAAAGAAGAAAATCCCACAAAAAAAGAATAGGCAAATTTGAAAGAAATATAAGTCAAACTTCTAGAAATGAAAAATGCAGATGATGAAATGTAAAGGATAAGTTAAAAACAGCAGATGAAATTTAACCAAGAATGAATGAATGAACTTGAAGATAAATTTGAAGAAATTACCCAGAATATAAGAGAGAAAATGTGAAAAGTTAAGAGACGTGGAACTGGAATGAGAAGTCCTAATATACATCCACTGTATTCCGGAGTGAAAGTTGGGAGAATGTGAGACAGTTGGGGAATGCTGGGAATTCAAAGAGATAACAGATGAGAATTTCAGAACTGATTAAGGACATAGATCTTTGTATTCAGAAAGGAGGAATCCTCAGCAGGAGAAAAACAACAACAACAACAACTACATAAGCACATTGTTCTGAGCAGGATGAATAAAAATAAATCTACTCTTAGACACATTACAGATAAAAGGCAAAGAGGATCTCAAATCGACCAGAGAAAAAGATTATCTACCAAGGAATGGTAATTAGACTGAAAGTAGACCTATCAACAGCTATAATAGAGGTGGGGAGACAGTGGAATAATCTTCAAAATGCTAAGAGAAAACACCTGTTAACTTAGAATTTGATATCCAGCTAAACTATCATTTAAGAATGCAGGGGAGGATGGGTGAGGTGGCTCACACCTGTAATCCTAGTACTCTTTGAGGCCGAGGTAGGAGGATTGCTTGAGCTTGGGAGTTCGAGACCAGCCTGAGCAAGAGCAAGACCCTATCTCTACTAAAAATAGAAAAAAATCAGCCCAGCAACTAAAAATAGAAACAAAAAATTAGCTAGGCGTCGTGGCTCATGCCTATAGTCCAAGCTACTTGGGAGGCTGACACAGGGGGATCCCTTGAGCCCAGGAGTTTGAGGGTGCCGTGAGCTAGGCTGATACCAGGGCACTCTAGCCCGGGCAACAGTGTGAGACAGGAACACTGTTACACTGCTGGTGGGACTGCAAATTAGTGCAACCTCTGTGGAAAAGAATTTGGAGATACCTCAGAGAGCTAAAAATAGAAATACCATTCGATCCAGCAATAGCGCTATTAGGCATCTACCCAAAAGAGCACAAAACATTC
>CAUYSK010109000.1:0-12275 GCA_963575035.1 Avahi laniger | reverse complement strand
TAAATGAGTGTGAAATAGAATCTCATTGTGATTTTGACTTGCATTTCCTTACTGATTAGTGATGTAAGAGATATTTTTGAAGTTTCATATTTACTCACATATTTATCATTTCCAGTGTTCTACATTAGTTTGCTTAGATCTAGATTTCCATATAATATCATATTGCCCGCCTGAAGAAATTCCTTTTAACATTTCTTGTTCTGATTGTGCAGATATGCTGCTGGGAGAATTCTTTCAGCTTTTGTATGTCTGAAAAAGTCTTTGTTTCACCTTCATGTTTGAAACATATTTTTGCTGATTATCAGGACTGACTTCATACTTTGTGGGGCTCAATGCAAAATGAAAATGTAGAACCTTCTGTTTAAACATTACTAAGAATTTCAAGCCATCAACAGCAAAGCATTAAACCAGGCAAGGTCCTTTTGCATGCAGAACGCTGCGTGACTGCACAAATTTCACACACAAGAGGCCTACTCTGCGGCTCATAGAATTCTAGATGACCCTTTTTTTTCCTGTTAGTACTTTAAAGATGTTGCTCTGCTTTCTTTTAACTTGCAATTTTTCTGATGACAATTCTGTTCTTGTTCTTACCTTCATTCCTCTCTCTGTAACAAATGGGTCTTTTTTCTCCTAAATACTTAAATAATTTTCTCTTTATACTGACCTTAGGCAATCTCATTACAATACGTTGATGTACTTATTTTCAAGTTTCTTGTGCTTTGGGTTTGTTGAGCTAGTTGGGTCTCTATGTTTATAGTTTTTGTGATAGTGAGACAATTTTCAGCCATTATTTCTTCAAAAAATGTTTGTTGCCTCATCTAACACCTTTCCTTTGGGGACTCCAATTGCACGTATATTAGGTCACTTGAATTTTTTCCCACAGATCACTGATGCTTGTTCATTTTCTTTCAGTCCTGTTTTTCAGCTTGTTATATTTTTGGATCATTTTTATTGCTATGTCTTCAAATCCAATAACCTTTTCTTCCATAGTGTGTTTAATCTGCTCTTAATGCCATCCAGTGTATTTTTCATCTCAGATATTGTCTTTGTCATCTCTAGAAGTTTATAACTTCCATGTATTTTAGAAGATAGACTAATGGCCAAGAAACATATGAAAAAATGCTCAACATCTCTAATTATCAGGGAAATGCAAATCAAAACCACAATGAGATATCACTTATCTCCAGTGAGAATGGCCTTTATCAAAAAGTCCCAAAACAATAAATGTTGACGTGGATGCAGAGAGATAGGAACACTTGTACACTGCTGGTGCGAGTGCAAAGTAGTAAAACCTCTGTGGAATGTAATATGGAGATACTTCAAAGAGCTACAAGTAGAACTACCATTTGATCCAGCAATCCCACCACTGGATATCTATCCAAAGAAAAAAAAGACATTCTATAAAAAAGACCTCTGCACTCAAATGTTTATAGCAGTGCAATTCACAATTGCAAAGATGTGAAAACAACCCAAGTGCCCATCAATACATGAGTGGATTAACAAAATGTGTGTATGTATACCATGGAGTGCTACTCAGCCATTAAAAAAATGATAAACTATCTATTGTATTATCCTGGATGGAGTTGGAGCCCATTCTTCTAAGTGAAGTATCACAAGAATGGAGAAACAAATAGCACATGTACTCACCATTACATTGGTACTAATTGATCAGCACTAATGTGCATATCTGGGAAGTAACATTCACAGGGTGTCAGGCAGATGGGAAGTATGAGGAGGTGATGGGTAAATCTGCATCTAATGGATGTGGTTCGTACTGTCTGGGGTATGGGCACCCTTGTCGGGCAGTGCAAAGGCAATTTATGTAACCAAAGCATTTGAACACTAGTAATACTCTGAAATTTTAAAAAAAGTATATCTTTTGAGTATGTTGTATGATTTTTGATTAGATGTATCTTTCTGTTTTTGACTTAGATTAATATTAAAGTTTGTTTACATTTCTTGAATATACACCATTAATATTGGAAGATGTCTTCTAGATGACAAAATAGCAAGTCAGAGATTATTACAGACTTTTGTTTTGGTTTTTGGCTGTAAGTACATCCTTTCCTCCTTTCTTTGGACAATAACCATACATTTCTTTTTGGAGAATTACCTTTTTCACCATTGATTATAGTCTTGCTGTAAAGTTTGGTTAAGGTACCCTGTCCTCCCTTTGCTTAATGATGGTCATGAGACCCATACGAGGATGACCTGACTTTCTTTATGAACATTGTGTCTTCAGTAGAGCAATAAAAGAGTGGAAAAAATGGTTGGAACAATTCGCCCTTTCTTGCTACCTGGATCTTTATTGCTTCCCCTATTCCTGCCTTTCTAAGCTTGTTCTTTTGAGTCTTCACTGTTCCTTTGATTCTGTGGGTTTCTCCTTCCAGTAAATCCTCTTTAAACAATTTAATATAGCCATTTAATATAGCCAGGGTTTGTTCACTGATTTCCCCAAAAAGTATGTATGGAGCGTCAGGCACAATTCCAGGTGCTAAAATAAAATGAGGAAAAAGATTATTGGATAAAGGCTCTACCCTCACAAGCTTAAGTTTAATGATATTGTAGTAGTATTGGTGAGGAAATAGAAAACAAGTAGATAAATATATAAAGTGTTTTCTGATATTAATAAAGGTTATACAGAAAATAAAATTGAATCATTGGTTAGAGAGAGACTGAAGCAGGTGGTGAGAGAACTGTAATCACAGTTCTAAGGTCCTAAGATAGGCATAAGCTTGGTGTGTTTGATGAAAGGAAAGAAGACCAGTGCAACTGAAGCATAATAAGAGGAAAGTGGCAGGAGATGAAGGAACAGAGGTGGACCAGAGCCAGGTCATGGGAAACCTTGTAGGCCATGGGTAAGCAGTTGACTTTGTTCTAAGGACACTGGGAAGCCAAGGAAGGGCTTGAAGCAAGAGCATGATATGATCTAGAAAATGTTTAAAAATATTAATCTGCTTTTGGAGAACAGATTTTAGGAGGCTAAGAGTGGGATCAAGGGAGGCTGCTTAGAAGGCTATTGCAGTGAGTAGCACAGATATGAGATAATGGTGATTTATATCATGGTGGTTGCAGTGGGGCTGGTAAGAGGTGAATGGATTCAAAATATGTTTTGGAGGTAGAACTAATGGGCTTTGCTGGTGTATTGAATGAGGGGAATGAAGTGAAGAGAGGAAGTTTCATAGGCCTTTTTCCAAAAGGGTAATTCTTCCCCTTAGCCACAGAAATTAGTTTGGGTGTGGACACTTGACTCCGGTTAATCCAAATAGAATTTTTCAGAGCCTGCTGGAAGAGACAGCCTTTCTTCTAATGGATGTGAACATGAGGGAGAATGTAGCCTGTGCCCCCCAGCAGGTAACCTGGTACCTTGAAGATCCTGAAGACAAAACCAACAAAGAAGATAAGTGAGGGGTAAAGAGAGACAACTTCACTGTTGGAGTCTCTATATTAAGTTGTGCTTGAAACTTCTGGTTGAGGTTTTGTCTCCACTCATTATGGGGATGGCGGTGGTTAGATGGCAGGACAAAGAAACAGAGATCATTCCAGTGGAGAGGACCCTGCATTATATAAAAAATATCTTCACAGAGGGCTGCATATGGTGACCAAATGGTGGTAGTGCTCTAGGTGGGAGGGCGGTAGTTGACATGGTGAAGGTATTCTCGCAGGACATGCCAACCTCTTCTTCAAATTACCTGCTCTTTGAGTCTTATTTCCTGGAGTGGCCTCAGAAGTATGGGTGATTCATGTTAGATCTCACAGGAGTTTCAAACAAAATTCTAGAACAGTTTTATATTATGATCCCTGACATCCCATGGCAGTGGTGTTATCATTGTTATCACCATCACTACATTTATAATTTGTATTATTAGTATTTATTGAGTACATGATACATGCTAGGCCCTGTCTTAAACACTTTCTAAAGATAATCTCATTTAATACTCACTGCAATTCTCTTGAAAGATTCTATTACTAACATCCCCATTTTTATAGAAGGGTTAAATAATTTGACAAAGTTACACAGTTATGATGTGGTAGAGGTTTTGCTTAATTGGTAGTTGTTAATTTTCTGTTTCATGTGCATTAGAGTAATTATTTTTGTCTATCTTATATATTCTTAAAATGTTTTCATTTCAATGACCCTAAGTTTGCTTTTCCTTAAAAAATAAACCAAAACAAAACAAATAAAAGCCATAAAACAAAAGCTTGATAGAGCTTGGACAAAAATGACCAGGTCTCCAAAATAGCATAACGAGTGTGAAAATGTCATCTGTTTTAAAATAATATGTTGCATGAATAAAATCTGACCTTGTGAGAATTTGCTTTCTTAATTTATATGGCAAAATGCCTGAAGGTCAGCACAGAGAAATGAATGACCTGTTTAAAACAAAGGGAAACAGGAGTACCTGAATATGACCACGAATCTATCAAAAAAGCTTCAGGGAGCTTCATATTCAGGTTAATAAAAATGGGTGAATTGTACATTTCAGAGGAGAATCTGGGACACTGCCCAAATAAACAGAGCAAGCTGGGCTCACTGCCTAGAATAATAGGCACGTGCATTTGCAGAATGGAGGATTTTGTCCACTGCGTGAGTGCTCACTCACACCTACATCTAACCTACAACACTACCTCAGAGAAAGTGGATTCCATGAAAAAAATGTCAACATGAATAAATGATCCTAGTGTACAAACAGAAACAGTATATTTTAGTATTTTTTTGTCTCAATAACAGCCCAATCTATTCATATAACATCTTTTGGCCATGTAAACCTTGGCTTTGAAATCTCCAACTAAATATTGCAACTAAAACATTTATTGTCTTTCAACAAGAAAGGTTTTCGTGGATTGAGTGTATCCTCTGAAGGAAAAAAATGTTCTTGATAGTAATGAAAAGCCCATTCTGGAGCAGGCATACTTAGGCAGTATATGCACAGACTGGTCTTGTAAAGGTGCTATTTATTACTCCCTAATTTTCACCATCAATCTAGTTTCCTGTTGTGCATCCTTAAATAACCGCTCTGACTTTTTTTGTCCTTCTTTACTGCAGAGATAATAATAGCGTCTTTGTGAGTGGGAGGGCTCAGTCTCTAACTCTACAGCATGACCTTGGATTGAGTGAAGGTTCAGGCGTCTGTGTATTAGTTTCTATTAGTGTTCTATTAAATACATAGCAAATCAAGCAAACCTCAGTGGCTGAAAATATAAATATTCAGTATCTCACAGTGTCTGAATGTCAGGAATCTGAGAGTGGCTTAGCTAGGTGCTGTTGCCTCAAGTCCTCCCATGAAGTGGTAGTTATGCAGTTGGCTGGGGCTGCAATCATCTTAAGATTTGACTGGGGGCCGGGTGCAGTGACTCACACCTGTAATCCTAACACCCTGGGAGACCGAGATGGGAAGATGTCTTGAGGTCAGGAGTTCGAGGCCAGCCTGAGCAAAAGTGAGACCCCTGTCTCTACTAAAAGTAGAAAGAAATTAGCTGGACAACTAAAAATATATAGAAAAAATTATCCAGACACGGTGGCATATGCCTGTAGTTCCAGCTACTTGGGAGGCTGAGGCAGGAGGATTCCTTGAGCCCAGGAGTTTGAGGTTGCTGTGAGCTAGGCTGACGCCACGGCTCTCTACCCTGGGCAACAGAATGAGACTCTATCTCAAAAAAAAAAAAAAAAGACTTGACAGGGGCTGAAAGATCCACTTCCAGGCTCACACACCTGGTTGCTGGCAGGCTTCAGGTCTGCTTATAATATGGCGATTTACTCCCCCCAGCACAACTGATCTAAGAGAAAGAGAGCAAGCATGCTCAAGATGGAAGCCACAGTTGGTTTTCCTTTTTAAAAATAACCTAATCTTGGAAGTGACATCCCATCACCTCTGCTTTACTGTATTCATTAGAAGTAAGTCACTAGATCCATCCCAGACTCAAGGGGAGGGGATTACACACCACAGACCATTGGAGGGCCATCTTAGAGATGGCCTATCCCAGTCTGCACCCATTACCTGAGCTCCTGGACACCAGGGGAACAACAGAATTAATTTTGTCTCTTCTTTTCTCTGGAGACTAGTACAAATCGAACACAAAAAGCAAGGGGAATTGTAACTAGAGTTGAGGCTGAGGACTTTGCTAAGCTATGGAAACCCTGCTGAAGATGTCCATCTGTGTCCTCAGAACAATAACAATCTCAGGCTCTACATGCTCTGTCATCCCTCCAAACATCCCTGGAAGACACTGCTGGCAGTGACTGGCCCTGGGGATTCTGGCTTGAAGGCATCCAAGGTTGAGGAGTCAATATCTGATCATATAACCTGCTTGCAGCACAGTAGGTGCACTGGTTGGGAAATTCTATCTTCAATGATCTGTTGAGAGATGAGCTTGGGTATGTATTTTACAGTGATGGTTCTCAAGCGGCTATTACTTTACTAAAGTTTTCTCAAGAAAAGATCCTAGCTATTTGGTTTTCCAAAGCCAGATGGCAGGTTTTGGCTCAATGGCAATGCTAAACTCTGGCACAACTCTAAATTTAATGCTCTCTTTTTACCTACCCTGCTAGTTTGACACAGGGGCTAGCTTTTCTCAGCCTTCAACTCCAGTTCTTCTGTGGCTTCAGCTTTTTTCTCTTTCTTGGTCTCATGAAACCTTGAAGACTTGTGCATCCTAGCCGTTAGGACTCCCCTTCTCTTTACCCCATTCTCCCAGGGCAGCCCTAACTCGGTTGTTTCAGCCTCACGGGCAGAAATTGGATGTCAAGGAAGACGAGACGTGGGGCTTAATTCTTGAAAATATAACTGAATGAAAGAACCAGGGCTCTGCTGTCAATTGGGCTGGGCTCTGAGCTACACTTCACTCAAAGAGAACTGGAAGCAGAGTCTGACCCTTGGTGAAGGGACTGCATGGAACCTGGCCAATGGTCCAGCTCTCAAGGCTGAGATTCAGAGCTGTGATGCAAGTGTTATACCCAGAGGGTAGGTCAACGAAATGGCACAAGGGACCCAAGACTACAGAAATGACTGGCCCTGTCCGGCAAATGTATAGAGAGACAAGAAGGCAGGCCCAGGGTGTCCTAGCGTTGGGAACCAGGCAAGCCATCTGAAGGAAAGTGCAAATGACTCATGCCTGTGGGGCCAGCAGGTTACACACATAAGTGAAGCAGGTCAGATGTAAGACCCTGAGGAATAGTGTTGGTGACTGATTGTCTGGAGCATTTAGAGGCAAACAAAATACATCTGTGAGGCGAAGTCTGTAAGATAAGGTTCTGCCAGTTGGGGGCAGCTGCAGATGGTTACCAAACGGGACCAGGTTTGCTACGTGGGATGAGCAGCTATTCCCAGCGGAGAGGCTCCGGTTTAAAGTCACTGCAGCCTGCATGGAGGATGTGCATGGCTACTTTGATTTCCGGCGCCCACTGCAGGCTATAGGAAAACAAGAGGAGAGGTGAGGCAGATTCGGTTTTTGAGTTGAGTGAGCAGGTACCCAAAACTGAGAGTTGGGGATCAAGCTTCTCTTGAAAAATTGCTTCGTAGTTATATTAGCGGCATCTCATGGGGCAGACTTGTTCTTTTTTCCCCTCTCCCACTATCTCTCCTCCCACCCATATTCTACCGTCTCCCCAATGCCCTTTACCTCACAGAAACTTGCCCTTGAGACTTAAAACCATCTGGAAGGAGGTTGGAAGAGCTGGCCTTGGCTCTGATAGTTGTTTTCACTTTGTGGTATCTTAAAGGTGCCACCTGATGTCTGACCATTCAGAATACACAGAGAGCTTTTGCCAACAAGGTTGGCAGAACGTAGCACTAGACAGCAGCAGAGGAGATGCCTCTGAAGATTTGGCTTTTAGCACATCATCTGAGAATGAACAGCCAGGGCTAGGCTGAAGCAAGAAAGACACTCCCAGGACCATGGAAATACAGGTCAGATCCTGTCTTTATTTAGAATTTTGATATTTTATTCATCGTGCGATTTTTTGCATCGATTTTGTTTTCTAAAATATTGCATTAAAATATCATTCATCTCGATCGCTGAGTTTTTGGCACCCCTTAGATTTTGCATCTCGGGTAACTGCCTCACTCCTCTCACCCTGGTTCCAGCCCTGAACACCTTCGCAGTTGAATCAGAAAGTCGAACCAGTTGATACAGTCCCTCAGCGCCTCCTGGCCTTGATTTTTTCCTCCCTTTATCTTCCGAGAACTTACCAAAGACAGCAGAGAATGCAAGACTTCTTTTCTGTATATCACAAGCTGTGATTGAGAATCAACTAGGGTGTTTCTGCACTTTTCTGTCTATTATTATATCACAGACATAGCCTAAAAATGTGATGCTCTGATCTGATTCAAAGATTATTTCAGTTGAAAGGAATTATAGTGGTTAATGTTGGGCGTATTTGTTCTTTTACAAAACTGTTATAATTTAGAATGGGATTGACTCTTATAGCCGCTTGAACTTTGCAGGGGTAAAAGACTATTGAGGTTCGCTCATTTTTTGTCTAGAATTGCCAGATGTTTGATACCGTGCTCCACAGCTCAGTATTTTGGCTTCTTATATGCTAAAATGAAAATGAAAACAAAAATGAATGCACAATGCGAGATTTTCCTCATTAAAATTTTTTCTTCATCGTGTGAGGCTTTGTGAGGTGGGATCTTAATATTTTTGAACGCTTGCCAGCTGGAAGAAAGGACAAAGCAGCTGTTCTAAAATGCCAAGAAATTGGCTTCCAGTAGTTGTAAGTGTTAAAAGAGTCAATTTGCCTTTGTTGTATATTTTGCCTTTGTCCTGGGAGTGATAATTTTGATGAGCTCTCTTGGCTGTGCAGATGTAAGCCAAATATCTATCCTGGGTAGCTACTGATATTAGTTGAGTAATTCACTGCAGATACTTCGGATTCTCTTGTAGCACATGTTTGATAGTGCAAAAGCTGACCTGGGTGGGGTGGTATGTTGTTTTACACAATCACAATTATTTAATAATTTTAACTATTCTAATATAGGACGCATACACTGAAATATTTAGGGGTGACAAATCTGCATCTTATTCTCAAATAGTTTATCAAAATAACATTAATGATTGTGTGTGCACTTGTGCATATGTGTGCAGAGAGAAAACAAAAGTGGCAAAATGTTAAGAATTGATGAATCAAGGGAAAGGACTTCATTGAACTATTTTGTAACTTTTCTATATGTCTAAAATTTAAAAATTTTTTTCAAAATGGAAAGTTTTAAAAATAAGTGTTGTTTCACTCATATATGTGTGTGTGTGTATATTGTGCACACACACATATACATATATCTGCAGAGCCTGGCTAGTAGATGGCATGATACAAGAAACAAAGACCATGGCAATATATGACTGTCTTGTCCTTAGCAATATTTATTTCTAATTCAGAGTCCAATCTGAGTTCTGAACCGGGATCATGCATTCCATTTAGTTATCATCATCCTTATGGATTTTTAAACCAGCCTAGATTGATTAGTACATATTTCTTGGACTTGGACTGGAACTGCTTGTCCCATCCTGGAAAATGATTCAGGTTTTAGTGATGGTGTGATTGTCATGAATGCCTTGGAAGCTATTCATGAATTTATTCCAGTATTGTTTCTGGTTCCAGAAACTTATTTATTGACCCTAACATCAGTCTCTTCAATTTTTAAGACCTGATATCTGTGTTAAAATCAAGAAGAACTATTTAAGTAATTCATGCAAGTCTTTTCTCACTGTTTCAACCCCTTTCCTAGAAATTTGCATACCACATTTCTTCCATGATTTCCCCTCCTCCAACATCAGATACACATAAATAGTGGGTGTTGAAAGGATGAGGGGGATTGTGTGAGTAAATTACCACCAGCTGTCTGAAGGCTTGATCATAATTTCTTTCCTCGAGGTTTTTGTTACAGCTGACAGACAAGGCTAGCCAATGAAAGACAGAGGTCTGAATAAACACACACACACACACACACACACACACACACACACACACACACACACTCCTCAAGACAGGGGTAGAAAGCTGAGGATAAGGAAAGGAATACAAGATAGGGGAAATGTCCATTTTTTTTGTTCCCTAGAGCTACGGCCAGCAAGTGAGGGATCCCACTTACTCAGCTTTTACCAGTGCTTTGGTCTCATAGGGTAAATCAGAAAGCTGAGAAATGGAAAATCTGGGTCACTGGCCTAGCACTAGAGAGCAGTTTGGAGCAGAACGGAAATTATAATTCACGACTGCTATATAGAGTTGGAATCCTGCCTGGAATGCAAACATTAATGGAAAATAGCTATGATTTGTAAAATGCTTATAGTGTGCTGGGCCATGAGTTAAACACTTTTCATATATCGTCACATTTTGTTCTCACAGTGACCGTATTAGGTGGTTATTATCATTAACCTTATTTTACAACTGAATAAGCTAAAGCACAGAATTTAAGTAACATCCAAAATCACACGGCTGGAAATTGACAGTGGGGTGGATTGGAACTGGGCTCCCTGATACTAGAGCCAGTAATCTTGACTGTTGTAATTTCTGTCAACCATCTCGGCTACATTGCACTATTCTTTCAGATGAATGGGACCCTAGGCAGTCACCCGGGGGAGGCTGGGAACACTTTATTTTTCTGCCAGTGAAAATTAAATTTTTTTCAACAATACCGTTTTTTAAACTTTTAATCGACAAATACTAATGTATATATTTGTGAGGTACAATGTGATGTTCTGATATATCTATACCTTGTGAAATGATTAAAACAAGCTAATGATTTTTAAATAAAAGCACTATATTTTGTAATCCTAATATATAATAAAGTTTTGTATTGCTAGCATTCTTCAGTATCTTACTCAGATGCTACCTTCTTTATGAAAACCTCGCTATCAAATAAGTTAATCACTCCTGCCTTCGTGTTCTGCTTTGTATGTAAATTTATCATAGCACTTTACCCCATGTGATTTGTAGCATGGTTTGATGAATGCTTGCCCGGCTTTCCACACAAGATTTTCAACATGTAGTGCAATGCCTAGCACATGCTCTGTAAATGTTTGTCGAACTCATGTTAAATTGAATGCACTAAAATAACTAAGTTGTCCCTGAGTTTCATTAGCTCGTGGGAATAAAATTAAGTCCCAGGAACATTAGCTGTCTCTGAACTCCCACCTGTTCATTTAGGAAATGAAGTCCCTTACAAAGTCCCCTGTTCCCCTCACGGGTGTTTCTGCTTATCCCAAGGGTTGTTTTCCAGTCTCTCATAAACTGCTTCTGGTCCTGATCTCTGTTGCTCTGCGGCAGAGCTGCCACTTTGTCTACTATGTATAGTCTTCAGAGCCATACATCACCCCCACCGCCAACGCTCTGAAGGGCTCCTGAAGGGCAGACCTTTCAATGCTTATATATGCAGCTGTTTTTCTCTAGGTTACTTGAATGGCCTAGGTAACCAGGTACATCCATCCTAGCCACAGTTCTGCCCACTAGGTTCCCCCGTCATGCTAATAAATACGCATAACAGATTTGAATTCGTGAACTCTATTGGACAGTTTTTCACCATGTGAAGCTCCAGTGTTATTATTCTTTGAAATGTGCTTCTCTTATTAGCCGACAGGCTAATAATTTAATCACTCTAAATCTCCGTTTTCTCATCTATAAAAGAGGGTTGCCTGACGGGGATGCTCTCTTACTGCTGTCTCACTCGTCTTTATTGCCCTTATCACCCCTTGGCATATTGTAGTTATTTGTTTGTTTATTGTGTATCTATACCAGTAGATTGTAAGCTCCATGAAAATAGGGTCTTTGCTGTTTATTTCATAACTACTGTGTCTCTAGTATAAAAAATAATGCCTGACACATAATAGACCTCAGTAATTATTTGTTGAATGAATGAATGAGACAACATATCAGAATTATTGTGTACATGTTAAGGCACTATTGTCTATTACTACATAAACAATGTACTCCAAAACTTAGTGACTTAAAACAACCATTTTATTGTATCTTATGATTTTTTTTATTATTATTATTCCAGGGTATCGTGAGGGTACAAACATTATAGTTACACTTTATGTCTTTGCCTCACCCAAGTGCGGGTTAAAGGCGTGCCCTTCCCTCCCTTTAGTGCTCCCCGTGTCCTTTAGTTGTAGATTTGCCCCCCCATCCCCCTAATCCCTAGAGAGTATTTCTGCCATGTGATCACCCTAGTGTTGATCAGTTAGTACCAATCTGATGGCGAGTACAAATGGATCCTGTTCTTCTGCTCTTGTGGTGCCTCACTTTGGATAATGGGCTTAAGTTTAATCCAGGAAAGTAT
>CAUYSK010108997.1:0-23484 GCA_963575035.1 Avahi laniger | reverse complement strand
TATCCATCCTGTTACTGGGTCTGTGTACGAGACCATGAGAAGGTCCAAGGCAGAGCAGAGTAGGCATTCAGTGAAAGTTTACAGGAATGCAGGGAGGAGGTTATATCAGAGACTGCAATTGCTGTTGCCTCTGTCTAGGATACTTTTCCCCCCAGATCTTTTAATTGATGACTTGGTCACAGAGAGGCCTTCCCCGAGTACCATATCTAAAATAGACCCTGCTTGTCATCCAATCCTCAGTTTATCACTTCAAGGTGTGTTGTCTTCACAACACACCTCAGTGAATAAAGTGTCGTATTTGTTTTTGTCTGTTGCCACTAAACGTAAGCCATCTAAGAGGGGAGATCTCCTCTGTCTCGGTAGTGCTATATTCCCCGCAGCTAGAACAGTGCCTGGCTCATAGAAAGCCTTTAGTATGTATTTGTCAGACACATGAATGATACTTGATTTTCATTTTACCTGCCAGCATTTCTGGTCTAACACACCTTTTCGTTATTAATAAATGAAACAAAGCTCTTCACAGGTTTTCACAGTGTGTTCTTTTCTGTCTGGGACCGTGTGGATTGTTCTGGTACCTTGAAGGTAATGGCAGCAGGATGGCATTTAGGTCCTGCCACATTTGGCTCTGTGCCGCTGACCTTTCGTGGAGTTTTCCTTAGCAGGTGCTGCACAGAAAATGAGCTCTTTCTGCATCGTGGAGCCCCAAACACTCTCCTCGTGTGCTTTTGGGGATTGGCAGCCTGGGATCAGGGTTTGGCTTCTGATTCCTTTGTCTTTGTCAGCTGCTTGTCTCCATCCAGTCACCTGGCCCATGCTGACATACTAGTTCCGGGTGAGAGGGAAGAGAGCCGTTGGTCCTTTTCTTCTTTGCTGCATGACTGCTGACAGTTCCCTATGGACTAAGGACATGTGATTGAAGAAAGAGGGTGTGACAGCGGGTACACCTGTGATTGGGAAATCCTGGAGCTCCGGCCACTGGAGTGTCCTGAGTGTGGAGGGCCCTGCTCATTTGGCCGGAGGTGGCTGGAGCAGCCTCTCTCTCCCTTCCCCTGTGTGGCCCACAGCTTTCTGCCAACGAGTCATCCTTACACTTCGACCACACTCTTCTATGTAGTTTATGGGACAAGGGCGAGAAGGACCAGTTTTGCTGGATAGGAAGCTCAGCAAGACTCTGCATAGGGGACGCTTATACCTATTGGTCTCAGCTACGGGACCCACAACAGCCAGTTATTAATACATTATTATTGTTTCTGTATTCTGAGTGAGCTTGTATTTGTTTCACAGTTATTCCAAGGGAGGAGGGGGTCTCAATTATTGAAGCGTTAGATGTCATCACTAGATCATCTTTGTATATCTCGTATTAGGTCTAGAGTTTTATTGCTGTTTTTGCTGTTTGTTCATTTGATTGTTTATGTTAAGCTGCAAATGCAAGAATCCATATGATCCCCCCATCTCTTTCCAAGGGGCTCAAAGAATCCCTGAATCATTTGGTGTGGAGCCTAACTCTGCAGAACCTCCCAGAATCCCACTGGCACAATTCTAATGGAAGGTCGGGGGCTAACCCCTCCAGACTCTGCTTTGGGGATGGAAATGCGCATGCATGCATGCACACACACATGCACACACAGAAACATATATATACTACCATGATTGCTCTACCATACGGAAAACACGGTTGCTTTGTTTTCCATTGGAAATCATTAGCATAAGTGGTAGAAACTACCTAACAAAAGATGCAAAGTATTTGTGACGTTTTAAAATACTCTTCGATAGTAATATTCAAACCTCCTGGTGGTTTAATGTCACAGAAACTGAATTTCTGTGGAAAAAATAGCCTTTGTCTGTAGCATGGGTACATAATGAACTAGATTAGCATTTTAGCGAGCTGAAAAACTGTGGCAGTTTTTGTGTCAAAGTAAATTATAATTATCTACCTAACCGCTTTTCATGTTAAGCTTGCTATTCAAAAGGTTATTTTATTTCCTAAGTGTTTTGCTTTTCTTTCAGCCTTGGCATCATTTATTTGTATATTAAGTTTAATTTAGGGAGAAGAACAAAAAATTACTAAAACTGATTGGTAGAAATCACCCCCTTGTGGAATATTATCTAGCCTCTATAGTGGCATAAAAGGTGCTGCATTTACAAACAGTCTCTACATTTATAAACATTTTTTTCATCCTGGCAGAAAAATCCAAACAGAATTCATGGTCCTACTTTGAATGAGAAATAGTCTCAAGTTGGAACTTATTATTATAATCACTGTTTTTATTAATCATTTAACAATTGTATGGTGTTGATTAATTTTCTGGCAGTGTTATGTTAATAAGATTTCAAAGAAGGGAAAGAAGTCATTTCATGTGTGTGGGTTTAGTTTAATTTTATTCACCAAAACGGTATTTACTTAACAACTATGGAAATAAGCACAGATTCAGGTTTTGTCATCTTCCATTTCAGTGCGTAGCTAATGAACAGAGTGGGTGCTTGTGGAAAAATAGGTTGGTAGAGCTATTCAGGGTATGAGTCGCATGAGTGCACTCTGACCTCATTAGAGCATTTGCAGTTTGAATCAAAGATGTTTAGTGTCTACTACAAGTGTGATGTGTCCGTGGATGCTTGGTCGATACCAGTTAATGAGGTGGATTGAGAGCTCCTGTACAATTTTACAATTTTAAATCTGTGCTGATTGCTAAGTGCAAATAAGGGAACCCCTTGAAGTTTAAAGTTATTTAAATTTAATTTTTAAATTTGTAGGTGCCATTTAGGGTTGATCCATTGGCACTAGTTTTTAAATTCTGTTGCATAGTTTTCTCTTCCGTTTTCCCTCTTTTGCACGGTAATGGGGGTAATTACTCATTTGTCAGAAAAGAGATCCCCATTACTACATACCAGCCCTTAAGGTTATGAGTGCCTTGTATCTTCAGAAGTTTTAGATCAGAGAACATACAGTTTTCTAACTCTTAAAAGTATCCTCTGGATATTTAACACATTGAGGGACCAACACAGTCTTGATCACTTAGGATTTGAAGCACTGAGTCCTATACTTTCAACCAAGTGGCAGGCATTGCTCCAGTATTTTGCTCTTCTTGAGTCTAGAAGGTCTTTGAAATTCTGGCCATAAAATGAACTTAAGAACAATAAATTTATTGTGATAATTCAGAGTTCCAGTAATACAGCTTAGGTGCTGAACTATCCTTTAATTTTTTTTTTCCTTTATGAAATATATGTGGCTTGGGATGGATAGTCAGAGAAACAGTGATATCATAATAGAGGTGGGTGGAATTCACCTCATCACCTGATCTATTTAATTTTGGATGAAAATTTGGCAGCTAGTGGTGGAGATCTTGAGAAAATGTTGACAGCCTATTAAAATGTAGTTTAGAGGGTTTTAGATTCCAATAATAAATAATAAGTATAGAACCCTGTTTTAGCAATTGTGTGGTTATATAAAGATTTCAGCTGAAAGCCCGTGAGATTTGACATCATATTCTGTTTGGAGTTTTAGTGGTTTGAAAGAGTGTTGTTGGAGTATGAATCTGGAAAGTAAGGAAGCTATGTAATATGGTTTTCTATGCGCTCTCTAACCCTTCCTCATAAGACTTTTTCCTCCTTAATCCTGCCCAGGTGGGTTTCTGGTCCTCTGAGGTGAGGTGGCCTGAGAAGTGGTCTCAGTATGCTCTCCGTGGGTGTTCTGAAAGGGCTTCGAGTAGCTCCCTTCTGGCCTCTAGCTTTCATCCTGTGGAGGCCATCAGGGCTGCTCCTGAGTCTGTATCCACTTCCTGGAGTGGTTTCTCTGCGAAGTGACTGACTCTGTGTTTTGCTTCCCAGTCTTCTCCTTGCTCTTTCTGGCAGGATCTGATTGATACAGGCAGAAACATCAGGGCTGGCACCTCTGCTTTACAGGTATAGGGAGAAATAATTGGTGAGGACTTGTACATCAGTTGAGAGGGTGCCCTCGTCTTGGTAACAGCATGGTTATCTCTTTCGGGAATGAATTTCCACCCTTGCTCTCACAGAATTTCCTCCTGGTGGAGTTTATTTGTATTTATGTTGTTTGCATGACTGAAATTCCAGTCTCATAGCTTGTAGTCAAACCAGCTATGCATTTGTCTCTAAATAGTTTGTAGGTGTGAATGGGCATAGACGGTTAGTAGCTGGGTGCTGTCTTTGATCAAGACACACTAGAGTGCAAAAGATGAGGCCTGTCCTGTTCTAAGTGGGAGGATGTGATTCCATGGGTGAAAGTTAAGAAGACAGTTTACGTTTGGGACTCAGAGAAACCAGATCTTGCCTTGACCTGCAGAAGATGAAGCGAGGCAAGGCCCAAATGAAGCACAGAGTGAGCGGACAAGGAGCTTGGGGTCAGGAGGTGTGAGGTCTGCAGAGTGGACCATCCAGATAGGCCCTTATGGAGGGATGAGTGCATCAGTGCTGGGTAAGGGTGATCCTTTAAATGGTTCAGACCACCCAGGCATGGCAGCTAAATGCACTGTGGGTTGCTGAATTCAATTCTGGACTAGAAAAAGGACATAAATGGAACATACTAGATATGTCTGCTTAATTGAAATTTGTGAGAAAAGTTATCCATTTGCTTCAAAGTTCTCTGGTTATAAACCGTAGCTGCTAGTGGGAAGCTGATTGGGTTTCTCTGTCTTCTTTGCTTCTTCCTCTCCTTCACTGCACTGGAGCTGCTGAAAATTTTGAGTTGCCAGCAGAAGGTTGAAAGGGAAGCATTCAGAATTCTCACATCGTCATGAAGCAGGTGGCACTGAGAGGTGCTATTTATGGAAAAATCAACTCTGTTGGTTTCAGGGTAATTCAATTTTTATAATTGTGTCCTTTAAAATGTCTCTGTTGTAGACAGAACACATCCTCCTTACATTAGAATTCTAATGAATAAATGTAGAAGGAAGAATGGAAACAGAAAAGCACCATTTGGTAAACACCACGGCAATAATTGCTGCAAGCAAGAATCACTAATGGCTCTGAAATTAGTGGGTGAAACTGAGCAAACACCAGTTTAACCAAATGATCAAAGTTAGTATTAATAGTACTGAGACATCTAAATATCACATACCTCTTGAGAGAACACAAGACAAAGATGATCACCTCCATTGTATTCTGCCCCAAAATGCACACCCTGAATTCATCATGAGGAGACATCAGATAAACCCAAATTGAGAGACAGTCTACAAAATAACTAGCCTTGACTCTTCCAATGTCAAGGTCTGGAAAGACAAAGAAAGATTAAAGGATTGTCACAGATTGGCTGAGACTAAGGAGACATGGCAGCTAAATTCCATGTGCATTCTTGAGTTGGATTCTGGACCAGCAAAAGTACTTACATGGGACAACTGGCAAAATTGAGTCATCTGTTTGCTAGTTAATAGTGTAACATGAATATTAATTTGCTATCATTGTAAGATGCTGACATCTGGACAATTTGCATGTAGGGTATATGGGAACTCTGTGAGTTTTCAACTTTTTTGTGTGTTTGAAATTATTTTTGAAAAAGCAAAAGTCTTTTTAGGAGACATTTAAGCTTTATCGAATTAATGGACTCATTAACTCCCTCCTACATACTCCCTCCCTGCATACTACTATAGTTACTTTTCTAAAAAATAAAAGCGCTCGATAGACTTCCCTTTGATGTTATCATTTTACTTGAATGTTTAGACTAAATATCTTTTTAGCTTCTCAAGGTTACTCTCTTTTCCCATCACCACCAATGAGAAAAGATATTCACAATTCTATCCAAGGGGAAGGGAAACACCAGCTTTCTCCAATACCTGGGTTTTCCCATAGAGCTGCTCTTAACAGAGAGTCCCAGTGATAGTAGAGGTGTATTAACTGTGCAGTTAATGTAGCTTAAGTTTCAGAACCCTTCAACCTTGGAAGAGGCCCTCTACTTAATTTTGAGTTCATAATATTATATTTTCTTAAAGAAGGTCCTCCAAATGGAATGAACTTCAGGCCCCCAGTACCTGACTGTGCTTCTGCTTAATGGAAATGCTTTGCCGGAGGCAGCGCCATATAAGACAACACGGCCCCTTTACATCCTGGCTGCTTTGCAAAACAGCACAGAAGAAAACAACAGACACCATGTCGAAGCTGAGATAGAATATTTCAAAAGTTTTCCTTTGTTTAATTTGGCTCACTACCTGGCTAGGCAGAAATACAATCAAATGAAACAAAAGTCAGTGCAAATGGAAAGCATTCTTGTGAGCAGACAGAAATTGAGTACTTTTAGTCAGATTAGCTCTGCCTCATCCAAGAGATCATAACACCTAGAAATACACTTTGGATCGTTGGAAGCATCATTGCTTAAGACTGCCTTGAAGCCGCAGCCGTAAGCAGCAGCAGTATTCGTGCCCACGCCGCCGCTTCGTCCCACGTCATCCTCTCTCAGATAAGCTCGTGGCCAAAGTACCAGACCTCACAAGAGGCAAATGATTCATATGTAGAGATCTGTGTTAAATAAAATACAGGATCAAGCCAAAGAGCATGAAATTTGGAGTTGGTGTTGACAGCCACTCGTTCCTGTCACTTATTAATTTTATTTCCCTCCTCAGCTTGTGTCATTGCCTTAGAAATTATTTAAACACAAGTTTTCATATTCTGTGATTTAACTCTTTTGAGACCTTGAGTAACACATGGGAATTAGTAATCTTTTCCTTTATGAACACTTTAAATTGAGCTTATTCTTATGGAAACTTGATCTTTAGTAATTTTATCAGAGGGATTTTTTTAAGCCAGATGTAAACCTAGCTCTTATAGCCCTGAACTTACCATGAACATTTTTTTTCTGGTCACACACTTCTGAAATTGGAGGATTAGAACTACAATACAAGAAACATAGCACTCACTTTGAAGTTGTCCTAATTTTTACAGTTTGTATGTGTGCGCATGTGCGCCATGTGTTTTTAGAGTTTTATTGCCATGCCTTTCTTTCACAGGCTGGTTGGTTATCTGTTTTTTCAGAGTAAGCAGAGGACAGAATGCAGAAGTGGTTTGAAGTCACTAAGCTAGGTGCACTAGAAATAGAATGTTGCTAAATGAAGGGCTATCAGGAAAGCCTCACTTGAGAATGTCTCCTTTTTTATTAATTAAATACTTAAATATAGCAATTTTGGATATTGTTTTATCTTTGGGCTATGACAAAAATCACTCGTTTCATAGTGAAATGAAATCAGAACCAGAGGAAAAAAATACCATTTTTTAAGGAAGACTTAACTGCGAAATTTCCTTTGGGAACCAACTCATCTTTACCCGGGAAGGTTCTCTGAAATGTGTGAGTCAGTCATCTGCCAAAACACCAGAATTGGGTTATGGGGAGCCCAGCAATCATTAGAGGCCCCATGAGTTAAGCCCAGAAAACCTCCCATGAAACAGCCTGTATCAAAGACCTGAGGACACAGAAGAGATGAATTCATTGACTTCAAAACTCCATTAGCTCTAAGGTTCTTAAATTCGTTCAGCCAAGTCGTGCCCTTTCTATTCTTACTTAAGTCTGGTATGTGTGTGGCTCCCCCCCACCCCCAATTTGGCTGTCACTCTACAAAGGAAATAAAAAAGCAGCAGACCCGGTTTCCTGGCTGTTATATTTTATGGAGATGCTAAGAGGCAGCTTATTTCATATTGATCATACCAGGGAGTCAGCCAAGTGTGGTGTTAATTGGGTCCTCTGGAATTCTACACCCCCGGGACCAAAAGCTTTCTAGTAAGGAGGGAAATAAATCCACAGGCTGCATAAAAATGAAATCCAGGAGCCCGCAATGTCCCGATTGCTGTTTGCTGGTGATTTGGGCAGCTCATTTCATATCCAGTTGCTTATTTCAATTAGTTTGTTTTGCGTTGTTTCCCCACAGCCCCCTTTCCTGCAAAGCTGTGAAGCCTTGTTTTGAAAACTGCTGCCCCAGAGTGCACCGGCTTGGCGGCCCTATCCTCACTGTTGTAATGCTCATTCCATATGTGGGTCACACCCTAGTGCTCTGCCCCCAGCCCCCCATCCCCTTCCCTTCCCTGTCCATGCACATGCACACACACGTGCACACTTTTCTCTAAGAGGCAGAGGTAGGGCAGATTCTTTCAGGAGTTTGCAGGCAGGGCCATTCAAACTTAAAAAGCTGGTTGCTGTGCATTTAGTTTATGGTAAACACCACTTCACCTTCTGGAAAGTAATTATTTTGTTCCTCTCCCATTTCCTTCTTCCCACCCCTTGCTCTTTTCCCTTCTCTTCTCCCAGGACAAAGGTTTTTTTTTTAAGAAAGTAAGATTGCTGCTTCGTGAGGCTCTTTCCTGTTACCGTGGTAGCGGGTGTCTCAGACAGTGAATGAAGGATAGAGCAGGCCAGCTGGAGTTTTGATGCACAGTTCTTCAGGGACTACAGGAGGAGCCCACTGAGAAACGTGCATGGTGGGCGAGCCCGCTGAGTTTATTATGCTGGTTATCTGTCACTTATTCTGACTGAAAGGTAAGGGCTTCTGTAATTTGTTGCTGCAAAGAACTGCTGCATTGTTCTCTTTCTAAGGCTCCCAACTAATTGGCTCTTGAGGGAAGACTGCAATGAGAGTTTTTCCTTGACTTCTGTAGTGTATCCTGTTAGTCTGTGGTTTTTTGTTTCTTCTTTTAATATCTGAAGGAAAAATAATCTTGGCAATTTTATGGCTATTGATTGAATGTATATTTCCTTGTTTTCAAGGAAAAGCAACCAAAGAACCCATTTGATTTGTGATGTTTCTTTCTTTTCATTTAAAACTTTTCATTTACCAGTAAAGAAACGTGGTATATGTGTAAACATTTTCAATATTTCTGTGAACTTTGGGAATAGGAGTTGTGATCTAATCCCAAAATAGAATATTTTAATTCACCAGATTGCATTTTTACCCATTGAAAATTACAGTGCCTTTTAGTAATCAGCGTGAGGAAAGTTAAAGACAATTTAAACAGTATAGTAGTAAAGTAGTAACATTTACATTGATTGGTCAGTTACTCTAGTGTGGGGATATACATGTTGACAAATATAAATCACAATTATGTCTCTTGTTTTCTGTGTGTTTAGAGGAAAGTTTTGTGTCTGTTCAGAATTCAAATTTGAAATGAACTACAGGCGACAGAATCTTAGTAGTAAGAACTATTAGAAAAGTATATAGATCTTAAGGTTATATTTTTAAACTTACCTACTTAATGTAATTGAAACTAGAATATCAATTGCCTGTTATCTCTGGGAGAAACTTGCCTTTGGTTAAGAAACATAATTTCAAAAACATTGCACATCACTATAGAATTTGTGTAGTTGGAAACCAACTGAGCTTTATTGAAACAAATGATTACACCTTATTTTCTTAAGCGCTAGTGATTTATAAGGGCCCTTTGATAGCAGTGCACAATGTATTTTATTCGGTACAGAAATCCCTTTAATGCTATTTTCTTTTATGCAGGGCTATGCAGGGCAGGTGATGTGTGTTGTCATCTAGCTCCATTCATCAGTCTGTCTCATGAGCTATAAATGAAGGATAGGTATATGTTCGGATACCCAAATTAAGTCAACTTACTTTATTTATTACTGTATAGAATTTGTTCCAAAGAGCATGTGAGAAATATTTCCTTCAAAAGGACATGTTGATGCATCTACTTAAACAACCTAATGATGTTAGCAAAAGAAACTGGGTTTCTTCAAGCGATCAGACTTTGAGACGAGAGAAGCCATCTGGATATTGAAAGAAGGATGCTGTCTGAAAAAGGGAAGCGATGTTTCCTTGTCCTTGACTGGGGTTTCTATCAGAACTGCTGGTGATGGAGAAGGTAGAGCAGGGCTCAGATTTTACAGCCTGCTTCTCTCCCACACCTAATCCTTATCCCCAACCCCATTGTCCAGTGTCCTTGTCATTGAGTCCCCTTGGTTTCCTTAATGTGTCAGCAGGAAGGCTTTGCCTTCCTTTCAAAATCGATAGGAGATGGCCCAGAGCAGCACACCCTCATGAAGACCTTGAAAATTTTCCCTTATGGGTTTTGCCCAATCATCTCTTACTTTATAATACAAAGAAAAAATAAACGAGGAAAAACAAACCCAGATACTTCTGCTTCATAATCAATTTTTCTTCTCTCCCAGGTCTTTAAACTTTGTTACCTTTCTAAAATTTTAACTGGATATATCCCTTACATAAAATGAAACAGACTTATGATCCCTTTTCAGGCACTAAATCAGTGACTGTCAACCTGGTGGTGTTCAAAGGACTCACCTGTGAAGTCTTTAACCAGTTCAGGCTCCAGGTGCCACCTCCAGGGAGCTGGTGATTCTTGAAGTCTGCGTTGGCGTCTGGTACATGATAGGTGTTCAGTAATAGTCACTGAACGTTAAATACTGAAATGTTTTCAAAGTAGAATCTGACAGACTGCATTGGATAAGACTCATTACAAAATCTTTTCCTCTTCCTCTTTAGTTGAATTTGGACAAAGGCAATTCCTTCCTTCTATGCTTCCTGTGTATATATTGAGAAAAATAGGGCTTCTTTTGCAGAGGTTTCCAAGCCTCCGAAAGTAGATGAATCACCCTTAAAAGGCTAATAGAGCCCCTTAACCATTTTCCGTCACACAAAACAAATAGTTACTTCTGTATTAGTAATACTAATTAGTAATTACCACGAACACCACTCCCACAACTCTCATGAACCTCAAAAGGACAAATGGAGAGAATCCAGCAAATTGAAAAAAATCTCTTTTTGCATGTATATTTTGGTTGAGATGTAGCTTCTCACTTGAACCAGCAAGAGTATGCTTCTTGAATCATAATTTTGTGTTTCCCAAACAACTCTTAAGACCCTAGATACATACATATCAGGTGAGGCACCGTATCTGTGGACCTGGAACAGGTCTGTGGCGTAAGCACTTGTTTTTCCTATCAACACTTCTTTCCATTGGCATCTTCCCTGGTTTAGACTGAGTCTTGAAAATGCATGAGTCCCTGATGCTACAGGGGCAAGATACTGGCAGGGGAAAACATCTCCAACAAGTTGCTAATATCTTAATGTTAGGTCTTGAGTTAGGACAGCTGATCCTTACGTACTTCCCAGCTTTCTAATCTCTGCATTTTAATCTTTATTTCATTTATGAATGTGAAGGCAGTTCTGCTGTCATTCTTGATTTGAAAACAAGAATTTGTTCCAAAGCAATGGATATATTAAACACAAGCATAAAGCAAATGCTTATGTGCAGTTTTCTCCTGGAGAAACATTAGGTGAATGCAGAAACTGCAGTCAGCTGAAGACCACATAAGAATACCTAAAATGCACCATGTGTTATGAACCCCACCCATCCGTATCTGCTGGCACAACTTTCTGATTTCAGAACACCCTTGTTCCACTTGCCACTTCACAGTAATAACCCACAAACCGCATCCCTTCCCACACCCACTTCCGTGGCAAATTCTGGGGTTTTTTTATGAGGTAAAGTGCCATATTTATTGTAGTATTTATGTATTTCTTAACAATTTAACACATATAAAACTGTGCTGTTTTTATTATTTTATTGCTTGTTTTTTTAAAAAAAGTGTTACTGGCAACGTTTTTGGTGGTTGTACCCCAAACCCCATTTACCCAATGAGCCTTTTGGTTTTTGCTGTGCAATTCCGCAGAGTGCTGAGAATTTTAGGAATGCGTATGTTTTGTTAGAGCAGAACTGACTGAAACCGATTTTGATGTGATAAAGTCTCAAAGGCTAAATGCTGAGGATATTTAGCATGCCCTAGGATTATTTTCTATGAATATGGTCAACTTAGCATACTCCCCCCCCCCCCCGCCCCCAGTGGCTCAGAATTCCCTCAGAACCATTTTTCAAACCTCAGGAAAAGCTGTATGACATTCAAAAATGAAGACTACTGAAAGATGCTTAGATACTTGGTTCAATTCTAGGGATAAAATTTTGTGGTTTTGGCTGATTGATAATTAAGGTCATTGGATCATGATTTTTAATGGATTCTAAGGTTCAGATGAGAACATAGAGATATTATCATACTTCAGGTATGAAACCTTATCAAACAAATACAAATTTGATAATTTTTACATTTGCAAAAAAAACATGAAGCTCTTCATTGCATGAAATAAGGAAAAATGCTGGTCTGGTTTGTAGAAGGGAAAGGGAATCTTCATTCCCGAAGTAGTAGAGAGGTAAATATATACTTTAGGTTGGTTTGTTTGCTTTTCGTGTCTGCTTATTGTGGGTCTGCAAATTGGACTGTGGGGTTTTGTTTCTGATTCTCCTCAGGGTTCTGACTTCTGACCACAAGTAGTTACAGCCTAATACCACTCTGGGTATTCTCTTGCAACTTTCTTCTGGGTTAGTGTTTATTTCACCACTGAACTTGCCTTTTGAGAATGTTGCAGGTTGTCTCCAGGGGATTGAATGATCATTGGGCCTGCGTTTGGAGGCCTGAGGCCCTTGAGTTGTCGTAAGGCTAATTTCTAGCTGTGCTATCTGTTAGGCCACATAGCCAGACTCTTGCCCTCAGTGTTGGTGGAGCTCTTCTCCCACCCCTTCACTAGAATATTCCCTTTAAAGTGGAACCATGTGAAAGCTTCCTGGGCACAGCAGTGGTGGTGGTGGGGATCACATGACCATGCTTTGAACTCAGCCATGTGGCTGCGTGGCATGATGCCTTGAGCATTATGTAGCTTTACTCCTTTTTACTCCCAAACATATATACAGTAGTTGGATTGTGACCTTCATGGACTTCTGGTTGAAGAGAGAAAACATAAAAAATGTTGAAATACAAACAAGTTGACAAGGAGCGTAAAAATGACAATCCTGCTAATAACCTCAAGATTATCCTGAGCAGACTCTAAAGCTGATATGAACACGGTTCTTATCTAGTACATCACGTGCTAAAAATACAAAACACAGTGCCTGTTTGATCCAATTTGGCTCTTCATTTGCTGAGATTAAAAGTTATTCATATTCACTCCATGGTTATTTGTTGAGAGTTGACTGTAAATTGGAGCCCGAAACCATGAAAATTACCAAAAAAAAAAAAAGTTATTTAAGCAAACGACATAAACATTCATCTACCAGGTCAAAAACTTATTTTATTTTTGACACAGTATCAGTCAGGTAAACCTCAATGTACATTTTAATGTGTGCTTGATCCTAAAATAAAACCTGATATGTTATTTTAAATTTTAATTGTAGACGAATCATGACTTTTCTTATAAAATAAATTTAAAGTAAATTGAAGAGCCTAAATCACTTATTAAATGGGGAAAGTTTGAAATTTGTCTTCATACATAATGAATATCATTAAATTTGTATGAAATGAACTTTATGATAAAATCTTTAATAATGTATTGATCTCACGTGAAATGCTTTATTTTAAATCCCTTATATACCATGCAAAAATGATGAAATCAGTAAAAAAATTTCCTAATGGGTTTCCAGTGATTATATGTTGTGGTGAAAAAAAATGTTCCCAAGTAAAATACGAATATAAAATACTAGGCTGAATATCTCCAAGGCCTCTGTAGAGTCAACGGTTCTCTGATATGCATTGAACAAAGCAGAGTTAGGAATGCAAAAATGGACAGGAAGATGAGATTACTTTGGAAATATAAAGAAGACACTCTGCTTGGAGCTTAGTAAGTATGAAGGTCTCCTATAGCTGAGGAAGAGTGAGGTTTCAGTGCTCAGACACAATCTGCACCCTAAGATAACATGCTTATTGGCAGCAGTATGTGTCGGATGTTGAAGAAATATATACAAAAGGCATATTTATTAGTTGCTTTGACTAAAAATAACTAATCTAAATGTCTGTTTTTCTATTGACAATGGTCCTCTTAATATCATGCCAAAAATATACCCCCAGCTATCCATGCTTAACAAGTTGAAATGGAGATCGTTTCCCTTTTTTGAGTACATCACAATTAAGTGCTTCAGTTAGTCTTGGCAAATTACACAGCCAAATTGTTTATTTTCTAACGCCTCCACAAAATTAAGCTGAAAAAATATGCATACAAAAATAAATTGCTGCTGGAATTGCATGGTGCCCACTTTTTCTCTGTGTTAAGGAGAAAAATGATTAAATCATACTTTAGAATCATTCTATTTCTATCCACTCTACTTTGATTGTAGATTAGATTAGGGAAAGTCTATGAAACCTCTGGTAGCTGCTTTGTGCTGAGCTGAGAAAACTATTTAATAGCCACATTGTATCATAGCTTTCAGGCAATGATTTTCCATATTTCAATCTTTCTTCATTTTGGAGCCAACCTCCTTTGGAAGAGGGACACCCGTGGTTTAACTTGAACAAAGAAGGAATTAACCGGCCATGGAACATATTGGCTGTGCCATTAAGGAGATGTCACATGAGGATTTGGGGACCTCAGGACTGATGATTCTGAATCTTGACATGGCATTAGACTCATTACAAAATGGTCAAGATTTAAAAGCATCCTGCTTACTTAGGGCTACTGGCAAGCATCATTTTGAGTGCAACCATCAAAATGAAAAAGAAAAGAAAGAATGAATGATAAAAGCCATGAGCATTCATGATGAAGATGTTTCCCTCCTCTCCCTCCAAACATGTGGACATGGAGATTCCATGTAAACTCTTCCTCTCCTTTAATGGTATTTTTTTGTTCTGAGGAGTATTTGGATTTTTTCCCCCAGTGGAAATTATTGCAGTTTGGTCTGCTACAGTTGAGTGACAAGAGATCGGTAATTTTGCTTGAAAACCAAAGGATTTGGTTGTTTGAACTCCATTAGCTTCAGAAAGGAGAGTTGCCTGATGTGCTTGCTAAGGTGGCCTTGCAGAAAGAGGCAGGGCTGGTTTGGTGGGGAGTAGAGATTGTTCTTTGGAAATCTGGAGAGCTGGGGAGTCTGCTGAGCAATAATTAAATCAATCCATGCTCTCCGGTATTGCTGAATGTCAAGTTCTCTTTGCTGGATTGGAGGGAAGTCTGTTGTGAGTATCTGTGGCTTCTTCATGGTTGTCTGTAAATGTATGCTCTAGACCAGATAATGATGCCTTATACTTTTTTAGTGCTCACAACTTTTTCAAAGGCTTTTCCTCTCTTCAAACTCCTGGAATTACATGACGTACAGGAGACATGGTCAGGGTCAGAAGACTGGGCACTGGGTGCAGTCGCTACTCTGAACTGATTGATCTTGAGTGGTTTTCTGGAAATGGCCTTGGCCTTAACAAGCTTCCAAATATGGTGCTTTGATTCTAGTAGTCCTTGTTTTTTTGTCTGCATTTATTCAGTACGAAAGCTCCTACTTGTGATGGAGGTTGGCCCAAAGTGAGAGGAGGGAAAGAGTGATTGTAAATCTTCTGACAATTACCGTGTACTTTTTCTTTAGCAGAAATTATCTCTTTACCCTGAACATATTTTGTAAAGTACTTTGCAGACTGCAACTCACATAGTATAGAGGAAACACCATATTGTAGTATGTACTTCTAGAAAGGGGTAAACTGAGATCAGACAGGTGATGTGGCAACCTTTGCATGCCCTCCCATAGTGTCCTAGTGATGAAGCAGGAAGCAATGGCTTTTCTAAGTTTGCAGAAAAGGAAAAGTTATTGTTTCCCCAGGAACAAAGATTACGGTCTTTTGTTCCTCCAGTTTCTTTTTTGTCCCCCATAGTCATTTCAAAGCATTCTCCGGTTTCTGCATATCTTGTGAGTGCTGTTCTGGGAATTAGCAATGATGGTGTATTTTGAAAATGAACCATATGCAGATGGGGGAAGCAACAGGGAGAGTTCTAATTCAGTGACATTTGTATTATAGGGTATATATGGTTCTAAGAGAAGAATCCTCTCCTCTCCAGATTGTTTCTTTAGCCCTAATATCTATTTCCCTATTGCTCTCTAGACTCCTGGGACACAAGTTCCTTGAAGAAAAATTCCAGCTTATGGAAATAAATTATTTTGGTCAGAGGATGCAGGCATAGTAATTTCTTGGAATTGAAATATCCATAGGAGTAAAAGCATTGTTTTTCTTAAATATATTCAACAGTACTGGTCAATCCAGAGATCTTTCCTGAATTAATAAAAACTTTAAAAAGTTTCAGTTGAAGTTTAACATTTGGAGAAGATACTGGGAGAACGGGTATGTTGATTAGGGACACTGGCCAGGAAGAGGGTGTTGTGGTATAGGCAGACCTTGTGACATGTATGTTGGGTTCTGCAACTATATCACCAGAAAGTGCACGTGATTAATGTGGAATTCATTAATTCATTCATCCATTCACAACTGTTTATGGAGCATGTTCTATGTGCTGGCACTGCTATAGCAATGAACAAAACAAACCCACTCCTCCCTTGGAATCTTCATTTTAGTGGGAGAACTTTGAGCACTTGCTTATATGCACACACTTATATGCAATCTAAACCAAAAAAAGTCCAAATGATTTTTGGACACCTCTGTGAAAGGCCTTGGGCAATAAAATGACAAGCAAGAATCTTTTCCCCAAGTAATCAGTGTGTTTCATGATTAAGAGGTAAAATACCACAAAAGCCTCTGGGTTTGTGTGGTGGTTTTCTTTCATTGCTCTAATTTGTTGAGGTATAACTGGTTGATACTGTGGAATGAGCAAAGGTGGCAAGGAGTGAACAATACACGTTCAACAGGTAACACTGAATGATGAGAAAAATACAAAGTGGTAGAATTCAAACATTGTTTGGTTTCCTGGGATTTAAGGTAACAATAAGCCATTTTTGCTTCAATTCATATTGTTTTTAAAGATATTTATCAACTGCTGTAATCTCTCCTTGTGTTTCAATAAGAATAATGGTGTGACTCTTCCATCAGCTCCAACAACAAACATTGATTTATTTTATACTCTGTGCGAAGTGTTGCTAATAGAAAAATGAGTAGTCCCCTCTCTTAAGGAGTTTACGAGATTGAAACATTATGGAAATCTGCTTCTGAAAGTTATTTCTTCTTGTATTGTTCTATAGATGTATGTGTAGAAGACACGGGAAACTGAGATATGAACCACCCAGTATAAATCCGGGGAGGAGTCTGCTTGCCATTTCTAATCAAGTGTTTGTAAAAATGATATTCCGATAATATGAGAGTTAAGAAAACGCTGCTTATATTAGTGTTTTTCAAACTTTATTCAATGGAAAAATGTTAATAATTGGGAGGAGGAGTAGGGAAGAGGAAGACAGAAGTTTCCATGGTCAAATGAGGTCGTCAAATGTTGGGCTAGGCCGGGCGCCATGGCTCACGCCTGTAATCCTAGCGCTCTGGGAGGCCAAGGCGGGCAGATTGTTTGAGCTCAGGAGTTCGAGACCAGCCTGAGCAAGAGTGAGACCCTGCCTCTACTAAAAAAAAAATAGAAATAAATGATCTGGACAACTAAAAATATATAGAAAAAATTAGCCGGGCATGGTGGTGCATGCCTGTAGTCCCAGTTACTCAGGAGGCTGAGGCAGAAGGATCGCTTGAGCCCCAGGAGTTTGAGGTTGCTGTGAGCTAGGCTGACACCACAGCACTCTAGCCCGGGCAACAGAGTGAGACTATATCTCAAAAAAAAAAAAAATGTTGGGCTAAAGGAAATAAGCAGGTGTTCTTACACAAGCTTCCCCCAAACTTTAATTTGCTCATGTGCATTGCGAATCTGCAACATGGGTTACAGCAGTAGTTCTCAGATGTAGACTCATAATCATGAAGATTTGGCCTCCATAGGTCCACTGAATCAAAACTCTGCCAGGTAGAAACTGTGGATTTTCATTTAAAACACATTTAGGAGATTACTTTTAGGCAACCACAGTCACTTTTGGGCAGAGTTAGTCTATTTCAGCACTGGTCCCGGGTATCACTGACATGCAGAAAGCAGCCTTCCCCTACTTATTTAAAAGTGGAACTCCTTTTATTGAAGAAATGTACATTGGTGTTTAGGGAACTAACAGTTTGAAAAATGCTGGACTACGCATTCTCTTACTAAAGGCTTCAAGAAAAAAAAATGGTAGTTAGCAAGTTCATTGGTTTGGGACTTTAAGCTCTATATTTTGTATATGATGGTTCCAATAGCACCAAAGATCAAGCCTATTTTTTTAAGCCCACGTTGATGATTATTTATTATTTTTTAAGTGGCCCTGTTTCATTTATTTTACCTTAGACCTGTTTCTCACCTTTTTTTTCAGCTAACATTCCCACAGAGGTTGAACGTAATATGTAGTAAAATTTGTTTTGTTCTCTCACTTTCCTAGAGATAATGCTTAAAGTCATTGGATTTATAAAATTCAAATCCCCAGAGACAAGAAATTGTGTAATTAGAGTAAATTTGATAAAGTATTGGCATGAAATAGATATATCTTTAAGGAGAAGTGAGAGTGAAGGATCTTATTTTTACAGATTCTTTGTTGTTTTTTAGGACTGTGCTCTAGATTATTTATTGTGCTGAGGGAGGTTACAGTGGCATAATTAAGGTGATCTAATTAAACAAACGCAAAATTACTGGTCCTGAAAACAAACGACTTTTCTGAGAAAAAATGAAAAAGCAAGAAAACCCCTTTAAAGAGGTTTACCTTTCTTTTCATAGGCACTCTGATGCCACATTTCAGAATAGAGCTGTGGAACTGGGCTTGGGAAGTTAATTCCAAACTTTGTGGTTTTGTGTGGACCTAGGGGTGCAGCTGTATCTCAAGTGGAGATAACCTCTAATAGTAACCCTAGACACAGCTATTAGTTTCAGATTAGATCTAAATGCAGCCTTCTTTTCATTTTGAATACTATATGGTAAACTCATATTTGAGTTTCTGCTTACTTTGTTCCAAGACAGTGTAAATCAGATCACCACTTCTGTTCAAGTGAATATGGCTGAGGTTCAATGCCAAGGACTCTAGATTATATGAAAGGGCTTTGAAAACTTGCATATAGTCATCACTGAAAATCTTAATTGCTGAAATGCAAACTCTGGTTAGATGTAGGGCTTGTTTTAAGGTCCAAGAAAGAAAGCATGAATGTAAGATAATGAAATACCCTATCGGTACAGGCATAACTCAGAGATAGTGTGGATTTGGTTCTAGACCACCACAATAAAGCAAATGTTGAAATAAAGTGAGTCACACTAATTTGTTTCCCAGTGCATATAAAAGTTATATTTATACTCTACTGTAGTCTATTAAGTGTGCAATAGCATTATGTCCAAAAAACAATGTACATGTCTTAATTAAAAAATACTTGATTGCTGAAAAATGCTACTGATCATCTGGGCCCTCAGTGAGTCATAATCTTTTTTGCCGATGGAGGGTCTTGCTTTGATGTTGATCACTGCTGACTCATCAGTGTAGTGGTTGCTGAGGGTTGAGGTGGCTGTGGCAATTTCTTAATTTAAGCCATCAATTAACTCTTTCTTTCATGAAAGATTTCTCTGTAGCATGTGATGCTGTTTGATAGCATTTTACCCACAGAATTTCTTTTAACATTGGAGTCAACTCTACCACTGCTTTATCAACTAAGTTTATGAAATATTCTAAATCCTTTGTTGTCATTTCAACAATGTTCATAGCATCTTTACCAGGAATAAATTCTGTTTCATGAAATCATTTTTTTTTTTTGCTCATCCATAAGAAGCAATTCCTTATCTGTTCAAATTTTGTCATGAAATTGCTGCAATTCAGTCACATCTTCAGGCTCAACTTCTAGTTCTTTTGCTATTTCTACCACATATACAGTTACTTCCTCCACTGAAGTCTTGAACCCCTCAAAGTCATCCATGAGGGCTCAAATCAATTTCTTCAAAACCCTTTTTAATGTTGATATTTTGACCTCCCAGGAATCACACATGTTCTTAATGGCATCTGGAATGGTGAATCCTTTCCAGAGGGTTTCCAATTGATTTTGCCCAGATCCATCAGAGGAATCACTATCCATGGCAGCTACAGCCTCATGGAATGTATTTCTTAAATAATAAGACTTGAAAGTTTAAATCACTCCTTAATCTGTGGGCTACAGAATGGATATTGTGTTAGCAGTCATGAAAACAACATTAGTGTCCTTGCATATCTCCGCCAGAACTCTTGTGACCAGGTGCATTGTGAATGGGTAGTAATATTTTGAAAGGAATCTCTTTTTCTGCACAGTAGGTCTCAACAGTGGATTTAAAATATTCAGTAAACCATGCTCTACACAGATGTGCTGTCATCCAGGCCTTGTTTTTCCACTTATAGAACACAGGCAGAGTAAATATAGCATAATTCTTAAGAGCCTTGGGATTTTCAGAATGGTAAATGAACATTGCCTCCAACTTAAAGTCAGCAGCTACATTAACCCCTAACAACAGAGTCATTCTCTCTTTTGAAGTTTTGAAGGCAGGCATCAACTTCTCTCTAGCTATAAGTCTTTAGATGCCATCCTCCTCCAGTAAAAGGCTGTTCCATCTACAGACAAAACAGATTTGAAAATCTATGGCACAGTGTAGCCACCTTGGTCAGTGATCTTAGCTATTAACGGATCTTCTGGATAACGTGCCGCAGCTTCTGCATCAGCACTTGCTGCTTCATCTTGTACTTTATCTTACGGAGATGGCCTCTTTCCTTAAACCTCATGTACTCATCTCTGCTAGCTTCCAGCTTTTCTTCTCCAGTTTCCTAACCTGTTTCCACCTTCATAGGATTGAAGGGAGTTAATCCTTGCTCAGGATTAGGCTTTGGCTTAAGGCAGTGTTGTGGCTGATTTGATCTTCTGTCAAGACCACTAAAACATTTTCCATGTCAGCCATAAGGCTCTTTTGTTTTCTTATTCATGTGTTCAGTGGAGTAGCACTTTTAATTTTCTTCAATAACTTTTTGTTTGTGTTCACAACTTGGCTAGCCATTTGGTACAAGAGGCCTAGCTTTCAGCCTATTTTGACTTTAGACATGCCTTCCTTACCTGGCTTAATCATTTCTAGCGTTTGATTTAAAATGAGAGATGTACCACTCCTCCTTTGACTTAAACACTTAGAAGCCACCGTAGGGTTATTAACTGGCCTAATTTCAATATGGTTGTGTCTTAGGGAATAGGGAGACCGGAGGAGAGGAAGAGAGATGGGGAACAGCTGGTGAATGGAAAGGTCATAACACACACAGCATTTATTTAGTTTGCTGTCTCATATAGGCTCAGCTGTGACACCCCAAAGCAAGTACAATAGTAACATCAAAGGTCACTGGTTACAGATCACTGTAACACATATGAAAATAATGGAAAAGTTTAAAAGATTGTGAGAATTACCAGACTGACACAGACACAAAGTGAGCACATGCTGCTGGGAAAATGGCCCCAGTAAACTTCCTTGATGCACAGTTTCTATGGACTTTCAATTTGTGGAAAATGCAGTATCTGTGCAGTGCGATACGGTGAAGCGCAATACAGTGAGGCATGCCTGTGCATGATTGCTGGCCTCTAACCTATCATGACTGTTATAACTGATCTAAAGATACACTGAAGAAAAGACTAATTACCGCTGAAGTTTCTGCAGCTGGAACTCTTTGTAGGTTCACCAGAGGCCTTCACTGAACACTGACACCAGGAATTTGAGGATGATTCTAGTAGAGATATTCTAGGAACCAGGACTTTAATCTGATAACATTTAAAACCCATTTCAAACATGTTAGGTAAATTATGTCAAGTCTCTGGGGAGATATCTCTGGAATCTGAACATTCTTTGGGGATTATTGTTTGACATTTGGAGCAGGTGAGAGTGGTACAGCATGTGAAGTCATTAAGGTGTGATTATGACAAGCTTGACTTGATTCTTTCTGATTTCCCTGCCAGCCTTGACCACTCCAAACAGTTGGTGGGACCTGGAGACACTTCTCTGGTTCCTTATAACACACATTGTGAATATATCCTGTTCCCTAAGGCTAAAGCTGCATGAAAGAAATTTTTGCTGAGAAAACGTAGAAGGCCCTTACGTTGGCAGTTGCTATTAAGTTGGAAACCTTGGCCCTATCATCAGTGACTCCCTACGTGTAACAACGGGTAGAATAGTTTTGTTTTTTTTTTTTTTTGTCATCTTACTCGTTTATTTATTTATTTTTTTAACTTGTGCTTTAATTGAAGACAGACATTTTCTCATTCTGACAGGTAACTCCTTACCTTAGCTCTCATTTGACAGGTGGCTAAAATGGTATCTGTCCTTTTAGCATGCAGGATTGTGCTCTGTTTGCAGCAGCTTGAGGGAGATAGATTAAGGTTCGTTCTTTATTTGTGGGGATTTGTGCATTTCTTTTATGCATTCCTAAGCCCTTATAGCATAGGGTCCGGCTCCCAAGCCATATACTTGTTGGCAAAATAGTTTAAAACTGACACTGCTTCTTGAGTAGGCAATGTAATATTGCTGATGACCAGCATTGAGCACTGGAGTCACACAGGCTCCGTCATATACTAGCTATGTGATTTAGAGCAAGTAATTTAGCTTTAAGTCTGAGTTTCCCCACCTGCTCATCTGTGAAAAGTGGGTAATTAAACCCACTTTCATAGAATTGTCTTAAGGTGAAATGAGAACAGTGCATTTAAAACACTTACCATTGTCAGGTATACAGTAAGTACTTTATAATGGTACTGTGATTATTGTTTGATTGCAACTGTGCTAACATAAAATATATGTATTTTTTTTATCCTGTCAGAGAATAGGAGTCTTTCCTTGACAATCTACGTGATAAATGATATGAGTATGAAATGTGGAATGGATTTTCTGAATTAATGCACATCTCTGCTCTCAAGTAATTCTGTTGGTGACTGCAAACGGAATAAAGAGATTGGCACTTTTCGGCATCAGCAAGCTTTAGGTTACAAGAGGGCTCCTATGCTTAAGTTTTTGATATTCCTTAACTTCTCTTTCTACTTTGGCTAATTTTAGAGATTCCCTCCTTGGTTATGTATAAATATATTTTATTTGGTGTCTCGTTTTGTAAGAAGATAGAAAACATTTGTATTGTTTAGAAATGCATTTGGTGGCAAGTAATAGAAAGTCCAATTGTGGCAGCTTAAACAAACAGAGGCTTATCTTTCTAACTTAAGTAGTCTGGAGATGGGATAGTTTCTAGGTTTGGTGTAGGGTCTTAGAAATATTAGGGCCAATAATTCTGTGATTCTCTTATTTATTTACTGCAGCATATTACAGGGGTACAAATGTTTATATATTGCCTTTGCCCCACCCAAGTCAGAGCTTCAAGTGTGTCCATCCCCCAGACGATGCGCACCGCACCCATTAGGTGTGTATATACCCATCCCTTCCTTCCCTCCTACCTGCCTGACCCGCAATGAATGTTACTACTATATGTGCACATAAGTGTTGCTCAGTTAATACCAATTTGATGATGAGTATGTGTGGTCCTTGTTTTTCCATTTTTGTGATACTGCTTTTGGTAGAATGGGCTCCAGCTCTATCCAGGATAATACAAGAGGTGCTAGATCACCATTGTTTTTTGTGGCTGAGTAGAACTCTGTGGTATACATATACCACATTTTATTAATCTAATCATGTATTGATGGGCACTTGGGTTGTT
>CAUYSK010108996.1:0-11029 GCA_963575035.1 Avahi laniger | reverse complement strand
CTGTCTCAAAAAAAAAAAAAAATATGCCTTTGATTCTAAATCCCTACCACAGCACCAATCTATTGATGGGGACACAGAGACTCAGAGAGGATAAGTAATTTGTCCAAAGATACAAGTTAAAGATTTCAGAGGTAGGACCAGGTGCGGTGGCTCACGCCTGTAATCCTAGCACTCTGGGAGGCCACGGCAGGAGAACTGCTTGAGATCAGGAGTTCGAGACCAGCCTGGGCAAGAGTGAGACCCCATCTCTACTAAAAATAGAAAAAATTAGCTGGGCATGGTGGCACACGCCTGTAGTCCCAGCTCCTTGGGAAGCTGAGGCAGAAGGATCACTTGAGTCCAGGAGTTTGAAGTTGCTGTGAGCTATGATGATGCCACTGCACTCTAGCCCAGGTGACAGAGCAAGACTCTGTCCCAAAAAAAAAAAAAAAAAGATGGCAGAGGTAGGATTCAAACCCAGGTCTCCCTGGCTCCACGGCCTCTTTCAGCCCTATCTACTGACTGTAGACAAGGTCACTTCATATGTCATGAGCTCCACAGCTGAGTCTTAAAACCACATTCAGCTCCCTATCTAAAACCTGTCTTTCCAGCTATCACCTCCTACTTCACCTGCTTTTCAACTTCAACACTGCCAACTCCTCGCCCTCTGGTTTTACTCAATCCTGACTCCACAGCTTCCCTTGTCCAGCCTGGACCCTGTGGTCATGCCATAGGGGCCCCAGCCAGGGCCAGGATTCAAACTATGCTCTGACTCCGCTGGCCTTGCTCTTTCCCGAGCCACCATGAAAGAGGCTTTTCATGCAGGTTCAGAGCCTGCTTATTTCCCACTGACTAACTCCCCCCAACAAGCCCTGACACCCACCGGCTCTGTTTGTGAGGGGGAGGACAGGAGGAAGGACACAGCTGGAGATGAATTTAGTAACTCTCCTCAGATCTGAGAACAATCTGCTCTTTAGTTCCACAGAGAACAGAAGAACTCTGAATGAAGCAGCAGTCCAGAGCTCCTGCAGCAGGAGTGACGGAGGCTGGACGCAGGAAAGGACTTCATTATGGATGAGGAGGGTGACAGCGTGAAAGGAAGTGGGAAGGTTGTGGTCTTTTTCTCGCGGGGCATAAATCCGAGCGCAGAGGCGTTCGAAACTCACAGGTGATGCTCATTTGTACAGAATCCTCCCCGTCCTGCGGAGCCAAGGAGCTCCCCCTGCCCTTGAGGCACAGGGGGTGGGCACCAGAGCAAACGAAAGGGGGAGGGAGGGAAGGAGAAAGGAAGGTGGGGAGGAACCACGGAAGGGAAGGAGGGAAGAGGAGAGAGCAAGGGAGGGGCAGTGCGTCCGCGTCTCCTTGGAAATGCCTCCCTGGCCCCGCCCCCACCCAGAGGCGATTGTGATGTCACCTGTGGAACCCCCAGACTCCTTCCCGCCCTCAGGGTCAATGGAAGCGCTCACCCCAGCCCCGGCGCCTGGGTGGGAGCTGGACCCCCTTATGGACTCGAGCCAAGCCCGGCGCCTCATGGGCAGCTGCCAGGGCCCGCAGCTGCGGCAAGTGGCGCCTCCCTGCCCTGTAGCCGAGAGTTCCGGCTCTGGCTCCAGCCACACTGCCCCGGCCCGGCCCCGGGTCCCGCCTCCTCCTTCAGGACCCGGGCCCCCAACCCAACACCGTCCCACCAGCCCCGGCCACGCCCCCCCTTCTGCCCACCCCTCCTTACCGCGGCTCTGGCTTTCGTCCCAGACCTTGGCGTTGCACTCTGTCTTCTCCTCGGTCCACCTTTCGATCGTTACTGTCGTCCTGACCCACATGGCTCTCAGCCCAGTTCTTCGTCTCTACAGGATCCTTCCTCGCAGAAGTCCAACCTCGGCCCAGCCGTAAACTCCAATCTCAGCTTCGCGCCAGTCTAGCCCCTAACTCCGCCTCATGTTTGCCCTGTCCCCCCACCCACCTCCCCCCTTCCCGCTCTAAGCTGCGTTGTCTTCCCAGCCCGGGTCTACGCGCCAGCCGCGTTCTTCATCCGGGGCCTCCCAGCTCCTCCCAGGCCCCTCTTTGTGCCACCTTTAACCCTGGTACTGCCCCTTTATCTCAGACCTTACTGACACGCCCAGCCTTCAGTCCCACCCATCCCCTCTCTAGACCCAGCCCTTAAGTCCAGCTCCCAGATTGTAGCCCCGCCCCTAGATCGCAGCCCCCAACTCTTAGTGCTACGCCTGGCCACGCCCCCAACCCCATTCTTAGCCCCGCCCCTTCTCTAAACCTCACATTTCGGTCCTGCTCCCCGCCCCTCCCAACCTTTCCGAACCCGGCTGCAGCCCTCAGCGCTCAGCCCCGCCCTGCCCACCCGCGGAGCGATTGCCTCTAAGAACTCCAATCACCACCCGCCATCCCCGCCATCCCTGCCATCCCCGAGGTAACCCCGGGGGATGGGCCAGGATCCGCCTCTCTCCACCCACAGGCCTCACTATAGGAGCCCAAGGCCACACTCTCAGATGAGGACTGGAAGTCAGCTCCCAGGCGCCCTGTGGCTGCCAGATCCCGGGCCACCAGAGGCAACCACCCCTCGCCAGCCACCAGCCCCTCCTTCCTGGCCCCCATGGGGCACTCTGTCCTAGAGACAATACTGCCCAATCAAGAGTCTGTATCTCCATAGGCCTGTCCCATCCGGTGTGCAGGGCAGGCTGCATTCAGGGCAATCTCATGCCAAGTAACACAACACACCCCTCACACCCGTAATTAAGTACAGCATACACACTCTGCACATGCATGTATCACACACAGCACACACAGGAAATCTACTCACCACACATAGACTAATACAACATGCACACGCCCCTCACACCACACAGAGCACAGAATTCCCCACACCTCCCCCAGCACAAACATTCCACCCCAGGACTGTGGTAAAGGCTTGCGCTCACACACTCACACACACATATGCAGACACACACACTCAAACACACGCATTGTGTTAACAGGCTCCGTGCAAGGCAAGGGTGAGGAGTGCAGTGCTGTGAGGGAACAGAGATGGAAAAATCAATGACAGGAGAGTGTGAAAAAGAAAGGCGCACCACTGACATTCCACCGACATTCCACACACCACACCCCTCAATTTCTCTTGCCACTAGCTTCCAAAGCCAGGATGGAGAGGAGGGGAAAGGATGGTGTTTAAACCTTGTTTTTTCCAGGGCCATCAAGGGTCTCTCCTGCTGCTGCTACTGCTCTGCCTAATCTCAACCCTCACTTTCTTCCAGGCCCAAGTCTTGAGTGGGTAGGGCCACTGCCCAGGTCCTCCTACCCACAGTAGCTCCAGGGGGTTTAGGAACAGCAGGCATGGGGCAGCCAGGAAAAAGGAGGCATGCAGAGATGCCAGGCAAGGAATGGACTGAAGCCAGGATCTGTGTTCTTTTTTGGGGGGAGGTGGGAGTTGCCTTTCCTAAAGGGATCTGTGTTCTAATCTTGGCCCTCCATGGCCTCTAAGGATGACAGGGGGCCCACGTGTTGTTCTCCTTTGTTGGCTCAGATGTCTGAGGCACTTTCAGCCAATCTAGAATTCTGGATCAGATGTGAACAGGAAGCCAGCCAGAGGCTGGGTCACTCTTCCCCATATAAAAGTTAATATGCCAGCCTGAGCAAGAGCGAGACCCTGTCTCTACTAAAAATAGAAAGAAATTATCTGGACAACTAAAAATATACATATAGAAAAAATTAGCCGGGCACGGTGGCGCATGCCTGTAGTCCCAGCTACTTGGGAGGCTGAGGCAGAAGGATGGCTTGAGCCCAGGAGTTTGAGGTTGCTGTAAGCTAGTAGGCTGACGCCACGGCACTCTAGGCTGGGCAAAAGAGTGAAACTCTGTCTCAAAAAAAAAAAAAAAAGGAGAGGTAAGGCCAGGCACGGTGGCTCATGCCTATAGTTCTAGAATTCTGGGAGGCCGAGGCGGAAGGATCCCTTGAGGCCAGGAGTTTGAGACAGCCTGAGCAAGAGCAAAACCCCATCTCCACAAAAAGGAGAAAAATTAGCTGGATGTGGCGGCATGTGCCTGCAGTCCCAGCTACATGGGAGGCTGAAGCAAGAGAATCGCTTGAGTCCAGGAGTTTGAGGTTGCAGTGAGCTATGATGACACCACTGCACTCTAGTCTGGGAGACAGAGCAAGTCCTTGTCTCAAAAAAAAAAAAAAAGGAAAGGCAGGAAAAGGGTGAAAAAAGGAAAAAAATTATGCAGTGGTGGAAATTTGGGTGTAAGCACCAAGTAGGAGGGCACATTTGAGGGTGATAGACAAGAGGAATGGGCTCTCAAAGCCAGCCATTCAGATCTCACCCATGAGGGCCCAGGGCAGCCCCCAAACCTGATCTCTGAGCTCCCAGCCTGACTGAGCCTGCCCAGAGGCCAGGGATGGCCAGAATCCCTGTAGGCAGCTTCAGTCCCACGATGGCCATACAGCCCTGACCATTCCACATCTCTCTTCCCCAACAAAGGACTCCAGCCCCCAAAGTGCTAACAACAAAGAGATTTTAATGCATAAGGCACAGTGAGGCTGGAATCATTAAGCATCCTCCTATCCAAAGGGCCCAGCAGGCTGAGCAAAAGCAGCAGGGACACTCCCTCAGCACCTGCAGGGCAGCCTGGAGAGCCCCCAGAGGACTAGGGGAGCATCCAGTATTTGGCATTGCCTCGGGGCAGGAAGTGACTAGCATGGTCCCAGCTACCCCTCTGGGGACACTGCCACAAAGAGGCAGCTCTTTGGTCTGGAAAAACAGTCAGTGCAAATGTCTAGGGGTCACGCTCTGGGGAAGTCAGGGTGGCACATGCCCCAGGGTTGGGCAGTCTCTGGACAGTCTCCTCCCCCTTCATGGGCAACACGTCGGCTTCTTCTTGCTGGTAGTTAAGTAGAGGTTGCTGTCCTCACTGTTGATGCCTGAAGGGTGGAAAATATGTGAAGCAGGGACTGGAGGGTCCCCTTGCTTTCTGCCACCCTCAGCCAGGTGGGCACTCACGGACAACATCCCCAATGCGCCGGGCCCCTGATTTCTCCAGCTCAGCCAGCACATTGGCCTCAAAGGTCAGTGCCGCCACACGGAAGAAGAATTCCCGCACGTTCTCACCTGGCACAGGGGACAGAGAGGTGCTCAGGGGCAGTGCCAGGTCTAGGAGCATTGGGCTCAGCTAGAGGTGTGGGAGCGAGAGGAGAGTAGGCATGAATGGCACAGCAGAAGGCCCAAAGCCTCTGACTCACCAGTGAGAGATGAGACTGCCCAGTACTCAGCCTTAATCTCCTGGGCCACCTTGAGGGCATCTTTCTCCATTAGCACATACTGAGCAGGAGTCTGAGGGAAGGCCAGAGTCAGATGAGAGATCCCCTCAGCAAGCTGGGAAGTCCCCCCACTGGCACACTCACACTCAGGTCCTTCTTGGAACCCACAAGGAAGAGAAGCACGCTGGAAGGGTCATTCTCCTTGAGCGCATCAGCTAGCCACTGCCTGCCACAGATGATGGAAATCAAGGGACAAGTGAGCCTGATGGGCCCCTCCTGCTGCTATCCATATGACCAGTTGGCTCCTCTCTGGTCTTAAATGCAGGCCTCTTCTTCCCTGACCACCCCTCTGTTCTGAACCCTCTCTTCCCAGAGTGCCCCATTATACTGCAGCATCCTCACATACTTGGTATGTTCCAGGGAGGCCACATCATTCAGGTTGAAGACAATGATGATGGCTGGAAGAGTGGCAGAAACAGCCCCAGGTTGATGGGGAAGACATTACTGGCTCATTTCCCCAATCCCCCCAGCTCTACACTAGAGGCCAGGTGCACTCTCAGACCCACCTACCCCACTTCACCCAGCCGCTTACCTTGAGCTCCTCGGTAGTAGGTGGATGCAATGCATTTGAACCTCTCCTGTCCAGCGGTATCCCAACTGGGAGGAAGGAAGAGTGAGGCACAGGTATGTGGGCACTGGGTGGTAGGGTGTAGGTGCTGGGGGAAGGGATAGCTGGAAGGGGTTGAGGAAGCACTCACAGCTGCAAACTGAAGGGGACGCCCAGCACCTCAAATCGTTCCATCTCAAAGTCCACTCCGATGGTGGCCTTATAATTCTTATCAAAGGTGTCTTTGCAGAACCTGAGGTGGCACCAAATGCTCTGATCTGGAGCCCAGCCCACCCGGCTAGGCTCAGCCCCACCCTGCCTAGCCCAGCTCCGGCACTCCCTTACCTATTAATGAGGCAAGTCTTCCCCACGGACAGGTCCCCGACCACGATGACCTTGGAGATCTTAAATCTGCTGGACACAAGAGTGGGCAAGGGGAGTGGGCACCAGCTCTTTCACCCTAGGGAGTTCCAATGCTCCCTGCTAGGTCCAGAAAGGTAGCTGCACCCAAGCTGAGGTTACCATAGACACCAGGGCTCCCAGGGAGCTGCCTGGACTGATGTGCTGGGAAGAAGGAGAGTTTTGTCTGTTTTTTTAGAGATGGGGCTCACTCTTTTTGCCCAGGCTGGAATGCAGTGGCACCATCACAGCTCAATACAGCCTCGAACTCCTGTACTCCAGTGATGCTCCCACCTCAGCCTCCTGAGTAGCTGGGACTATAGATACCAGCTCAGAATGCCTCTTAAGTGATAGTGTTTTCTATTCAATAAAAGACAGTAACAGAGCCAGGTGTGGTGGCTCACACCTGTAATGCCAGCTACTCAAGAGGCTGAGGCAGGAGGATCACTGGTGCCCGGGAGTTCAAGGCTACAGTGACCTATGATGGTGCCACTGCACTTTAGCCTGGGTGACAGAGCAAGAACCTGTCTCAAAAAGGAAAAAAAAAGGACCCAACACACTGCCTGGCACACAGTAAATGTGTATTAATAAATGTTCAGTCAGTGTGTTATTAGTATTACCTCCATTAACTCATGATGAGACTCCTCCCTGTAGACACAGCCAGCCCCTTCCCCAAGGCTCAGTGGATGGTATGTGGGGAGCTGAGCAGGTGACCACCTCCCCATGTTGGACACCTTCTCTATGTCAGGAATCCAGCTGCCACCCTTCTACCCCACCCCATCTCATAGGAGAACAACCACCTTATTGGGAGGAAAGGAGAACACAGTGGCTTCTAAAGAGGAATGACCGTATAGCCCACAGGGGCTGAAATGGGGCCCCATGGAAGTGGTCCTGTACCCTTGCTATGATTACAGGGTATCTGGGAATCTCCTTTCTTTGTTATGGGTGTCCCTAACTCACCCCACGGTGCCTGTCCGGTGCTCCTGGCAGGCGCAGGTGACGCGGGGGTGGAAGTCTTTGTGCACGTGCAAAGCGGCCTCCTTCCTCAGGCACTGAGTTGAGAGGGAAGGAAAAGAATGGGGCTCACCCGCTCTTGGCGCTAGTCCCGCAGCTAAGAGGCCTGGGTGGGGGTGGGGTGCGGGGACCACCCAGAAGCAGCAGGCCTAGCTGGGCGGCAGGGCTGGGCCCAATGCTCTAACTGGTCTGGTGCCGCCTCCTCTCCGCCCACACTCCCTGCAGCCACAAGCCCGACGTGGCCCTGGCGCCTACCTGGGGCAGCTCTGCCAGGACGCGGTCCCTCCGCACTGGCGCCAGAATGTTCATCTTGCCTGCGGCCTTGGGGGGCGCCCTGAGAGGCCTGATCCGCCCCAGCGACCCGGGCCCGTGGAGACCCGACAATCACTCGCGGTCGGGGTGTCCCGACTATAACTCGGGGCCACGGGGAGCCTACGGGAGTCCGTGGTCTCGGAGACTCTACGACCACCGCAGGCCACGGGGAAGAGACAATCACCCGGGGCCGGGGCGATCCCACAATCACCCTGGCCCGGGGCGTCCCGAAAACGACTCGGGGGCGAGGAGACTCCTCGGCCACCAGTTGGGGACGGGGAGTCCCGTCGCGGGGGGCCCGGGCACGCGTAGACCCTACAATAACGCGGGGCCGGATAGTTCCTACAATAACCCGGGGCCGCGGAGACCCGACGTCAACTCGGGGCTGAGGCGGCCCTACCATAACAGAGCGGCCGTGGGGCACGGAGCGGCCCCGCCACACGGGGTCAGTGTGGGCAGGGGTGGCGCAGCCACGGCCCGCGGGCCGCTAGAGGAGGGGGCGAGGGGCCCAGTCCAGCTGCAGATCCCGCGCCTCACTCCGCTCTGGCTCCGCCAGCGCTGTAACTCGATCCCCGGAAATTCCTGGAGAAGGGCCGCCCCCGTCCCCTCTCCGGGCAGCGCCGGTCCTCACAGCCCGCCCTCACCTCCCCCTCCTCTCCTCCCCACGACGCTGCCCCGGCTCTGGCTACCCCGCCAGACGCCTCACCGGGCACCAGAACCGCCCCGAGCGAGGCTGGAGCCTGTCCCCCAGGCTGCTCTCCCCTGCATCTCTGTGCCGGGCTGCGCCTTCGTGGGGATCCTTACCCGGCCGAATTGGTGATGGGGAATCGGTGATGGCTGCGCAGCATCTGGCGAGGGCAGGAACCCGCGGGGAGGGGAAAGGGGGAGAAAAGGGGCCCAAGGAGAGGCGGCGCTTCGCTCCTCGACTCCAGGCCTGGGACGTGACTCACAGTCTTCCCCCGTTCGCCCTTCTGCCCTGGGGGTTGCGGGGGCGGGGGGGATCGCATAAAATTGGTACCAGGGTCCGAACGAGGTACCCACCGACGAGAGAGACGTCCGAAGTCTGGTGTCTTTTCCTCTAAGGTTGCTGTGTAGTTAGGAGGATGGGAAAGCTGAAGACCAAGCTACCTTTCTTGATGGAGGATAAAGAAAGGCTAAGTGAACGGGAAACACAGCTCTTTGGGGTGGTTTACCGCTCTAGAACACGGGGACTCCCCTCTGGTATGGGCGTTCATTGCTCTAACCCCATTGGAATCTTCTCCCCCAAGAACAATTTTTCCTTTTTACAAAGTCTTTGGGGATAAAAGGGGCACAACCAATTTCACTGCCTAAGGGGACATCTCTGGTTCTATTAGGTTGGAAGGGGAACACAGAAAGGACGGAGTGTGGGTGGGTGAGGTACACAGCCCCTTCAGAGAAGCAAACCTGAGCATTATGGAACCTTGCTCTGGGCCAGGTTCCGTGGTTCATGCGTGTAATCCTAGCATTCCAGGAGACCAAGGCGAGAGGATCCCTTACGGCCAGGAGTTCAAGACCAACCTGAGCAAGAGCAAGACCCCCATCTCTATTAAAAATAGAAAAAATTAGCGAGCATGGTACTGCGTGCCTGTCTGTAGTCTCACCTACTCCGGAGGCTGAGGCAGGAGGATTGCTTGAGCCCAGGAGTGTGAGCTAGGCTGATGCCATGGCACTCTAGCCCAGGCGACAGAGTCAGACTCTTCTCAAAAAAATAAAAAAAATAAAGAAAAGAAACTTTGTGTCAGAACTGAATTTGATGACTGGGACAGGAAAGAGATGACTAGTTCAGGGCAGGGGACTGTGAGTGAAATTTTTCAGAGGAAGAACTAGAGAATACTGGAGAAATCTGTGCGCTGGGTATTTGGAATATGTTCTTTTTTTTCTTTTTTGGGGGGAGTATTTGGAATATTGATAGAACTTCTTCAGGAGTATTATCAGAAAAACGCAGGAAAATTAACAGTGTCACGGGTAAAGAGGGGGCAGATGTGGCAGCTTTGTATCTCTTCTGATGCTTCTCCCGCTCCTGACTCGATTTTCTCTGCCACCAAATCACTGTGTTGTTGATAATCCACATCCCTCTCTGGACCTCAATTTCTACAGATGTTGTTTAAGAAATTAGACCGGGAAAATCCTGCTCTAACGCTCTAGAACTTAACTGCATCCAACTTCCCGAGTCAATCTAATGGCATTCTTTCTGGCTGGCAGTGTTCCTGTCTCCTGTCAGTGCAATCCTGTCTTCCCTGAGACTGGAAATTGTTGAAAATAGGAAGCGCCCTGGACCAAACCTGAACTGCTACCTGCTGTCCCACAGACGTGAGCAAATAAACACGTGTCTTTAAAAAACTACAACCCCCAAGAAGCTTTAGAGCTTTCGGAGGGGCGGAATAGCGCATGCGTAATCCCTCTCGCGGAGCAATTTAATCAAACTACCGTTCCCGGCGGGCGCCACTCTACAGATTATGCAATCAGCTCTAAGTAAAAAGCATCGCGAGTCTTTGGTGAGATTTGGCGCTATAAGCCCGTGGAAACGGGCCCCAGAGACCCTTTTCACAAGATGGCGCCGAAGGCGAAGAAGGAAGGTGTGTGTGAGTTGGGGACGGGGAGCATAGCTGGTTTATCTGGGATCCTCGTAGAGCGAACGAATTAAGAGAACGGCGGCTGGGCTAGGCCCAGAGCGCCCTGCTGCGGAGCTGTCTCCCGCGTTTGGGCCATGCTGCGGCGTCCGTGGGCCGCGTGGGCCCAGCCGCATGGGCTGGGTCCCGGTGAAGGGGACTGGTGAGGGAACTCGGCCGGCATCGCCTTCCCGAGAGAGTCAGATAGTCGGCGTTGGGAAGTTGCACAGGCTGGCGCTCCATGTTTTCAGGCATGTGAGGAATTGGTGTCCTCTGCTTTACTCATTTTCCTTCCATTTCATTTTAAACGGGACTATATGCTCACCACTCCCCGTCGTTTTGCTGTGGTATGTGTAAAAGTCCTAGCACACATCTTGACAAGTATCGAGTGTTCGTTCAGTGCTGGTTACTTTTTTTGGTTTCGTCGTATCCCTGGAGTTACTCCAAGTTGGTCGGTCACCTTCGCCCCAAGTATCGTGCATGTGATGGAAAAATCATAATCTCCTGAGACTTGTGATGTCTTCAAAGGAACCGCTGATGCACGTGTGACCTTGGGCGCCCCAAGACAGATCTTGAGACCGTAAGTGAGCGATTTTCTGAATCCCGCACTCTCATTTTCTTTCCTTCTCTGCCAGTTCCTGCTCCTCCGAAAGCCGAAGCCAAAGCAAAGGCTTTGAAGGCCAAGAAAGCAGTGCTAAAAGGCGTCCACAGCCACAAGAAAAAGATCCGTACATCACCCACCTGCCTCCAGCCGAAGACACCGAGGCTCCAGAAACAGCCCAAATATCCTCAGAAGAGCCCCAGGAGAAATGAGCTCGACTGCTACGCT
>CAUYSK010108995.1:0-18248 GCA_963575035.1 Avahi laniger | reverse complement strand
TTTGGGTAGTATAGACATTTTAACAATGTTGATTCTGCCGACCCACGAGCATGGTGTACTTTTCAACCTGTTTATGTCCTTTGCTATTTCCTTCCTCAATGTTTCATAGTTCTCCCTGTAGAAGTCTTTTACCTCCTTAGTTAAATATATTCCTAGGTACTTTATTTTCTTTGAGGCTATTGTGAAAGGAATTGAATCTTTGATTTGGTTCTTGGTATGACTGCTATTGGTGTATATGAAAGCCTCTGATTTGTGTGTATTGATTTTGTATCCTGAGACTTTACTGAATTCCTTTATCAATTCCAGGAGCCTCCTGGTTGAATCCACGGGGTTTTCAAGATATAATATCATGTCATCAGCAAATAGTGAGAGTTTGATCTCTTCTGTTCCCATTTGTATGCCTTTAATTCCACTCTCTTGCTTGATTGCTGTGGCCAGGACTTCTAGCATTATGTTGAATAGAAGTGGAAATAGTGGGCAACCTTGTCTGGTTCCAATTCTAAGTGGAAATGCTTTCAATTTTTCCCCATTCAGTATGATGTTGGCTGTGGGTTTGTCATGAATGGCTTGTATCATTTTTAGGTAAACCCCATCTATGCCTATTTGGTTAAGCGTTCTTATCATAAAAGGGTGTTGAATTTTGTCAAGTGCTTTTTCTACATCTATTTGCAATGCCTATTAAAATGCCATAATCATTTTTCACAGATACAGAAAAATTAATTTTACACTACGTATGGAACCAGAGAAGACCCCACATAGTAAAAACAATTCTAGGCAATAAAAACAAAATGGGAGGTATCAATTTACCAGACTTCAAACTTTATTACAAGGCTGTAATAATCAAATCAACTTGGTACTGGCACAAAAACAGAACCATTGACCAGTGGAACAGAACTGAGAACCCAGATATAAAACTATTCGCATATAGCCATCTAATCTTTGACAAAGCAGACAAAAACATACACTGGGGAAAAGAATCCTTATTCAATAAATGATCCTGGGAAAACTGGATAGCCACATGTAAAAGACTGAAGCAGGATCCACACCTTTCACCTCTCACAAAAATCAACTCACACTGGGTAACAGATTTAAACCTAAGGAGTGAAACTATTAGAATTCTAGAGGAAAATGTTGGAAATACTCTTCTAGATATTGACCTACGCAAAGAATTTATGAAGAAGACCCCAAAGTAAATCACAGCAACAATAAAAATAAATAAATGGGATCTGATCAAATTAAAAAGCTTCTGCACAGCCAAAGAAACTGTCATGAGAACAAACAGACAACCTACAGAATGGGAGAAAATTTTCACGTGCTACAAATCTGGTAGAGGGCTGATAACTAGAATCTATTTAGAACTCGGGAAAACCAGCAAGAAAAAATCAAATGTCCCTATCAAAAAGTGGGCAAAGGACATGAACAGAAACTTTTCAAAAGAAGACAAAATAATGGTCAAAAAACATATGAAAAAATGCTCAACATCTCTAATCATCAGGGAAATGAAAATCAAAACCACAATGAGATGTCACTTATCTCCAGTGAGACTGGCCTTTATCAAAAAGTCCCAAAACAATAAATGTTGGCGTGGATGCAGAGAGATAGGAACACTCATGCACTGTTGGTGGGACTGCAAACTAGTGCAACCTCTGTGGAAAGCAATATGGAAATACCTTAAAGAGATACAGTTAGAAGTACCATTTGATCCAGCAATCCCATTACTGGGCTTCTACCCAAAAGAACAAATGAACTCAAGAGTTCAAAATCAGCCTGAGCAAGAGCGAGACCCCATCTCTACTAAAAATAGAAAGAAATTAATTGGACAACTAAAAATATATAGAAAAAAAATTAGCCGGGCATGGTGGCACATGCCTGTGGTCCCAGCTACTCAGGAGGCTGAGGCAGGAGGATCGCTTGAGCCCAGGACTCTGAGGTTGCTGTGAGCTGGGCTGACACCATGGAACTCACTCCAGCCCGGGCAAAAGAGTGAGACTTTGTCTCAAAAAAAAAAAAATGAACAAATGATACTCTATAAGAAAGACACCTGCACCTGAATGTTTATAGCAGCACAATTCACAATTGCAAAGATGTGGAAACAATCAAAGTGTCCACCAACACATGTGTGGATTAATAAAATGTGGTATATGTATACCATGGAGTACTATTCAGTTCTAAGAAACAATGGGAGTATAGCACCTCTTGTATACTCCTGGATAGAGCTTGACAGCATTCTACTAAGTGAAGTATCCCAAGAATGGAAAGACAAGCACCACATGCACTCATCATCAAATTGGTATTAACGGATCAACACATAAGTGCACATATAAGAATAACATCGATTGGATGTTTGGCGGGGGGGGAGGAGGGAGTAGGGGATGGGTATATGCATACACAAGGAGTGAAATGAGCACCACCTGAAGGATGGACATATTTGAAACTTGGACTTTGGGGGGAGGGGGGCAAGAGCAACATACATAACCTAAACATCTATACCCCTATAATATGCTGAAGTATAGAAAAAAAAGAAACCACAATGAGATATCACTTATCTCCAGTTACACTGGCCTTTTTCAAAAAGTCCCAAAACAATAAATGTTGGCGTGGATGCAGAGAGATAGGAACACTCACACACTGCTGGTGGGACTGCAAACTAGTGCAACCTCTGTGGAAAGCGATATGGAGATTCCTTAAAGAGATACAAGTAGAAGTACCATTCGATCCAGCAATCCCATTACTGGGCATCTACCCAAAAGAACAAAAGTCGCTCTATGAAAAAGACATCTGCACTCGAATGTTCATAGCAGCACAATTCACAATTACAAAGATGTGGAAACAACCCAAATGTCCATCAATAGATGAGTGGATTAATAAACTGTGGTATATGTATACCATGGAATACTATTCAGCTTTAAGAAACAATGGTGATATAGCACCTCTTGTATTCTCCTGAATGGAACTGGAATGCGTTCTCCTAAGTGAAATATCCCAAGAATGGAAAAACAAGCACCACATGTACTCACCATCAAATTGGTATTAACTGATCAACACTTAAGTGCACATATAAGAATAACATTTATTGGATGTTGGACAGGGTAGAGGGGAGAGTGGACGGGGGAGGAGGGGACAGGCATATCCACAAACAATGAGTGCGATGCACACCATCTGGGGTATGGACATGCTTGAAGCTTGGACTTGGGGGGGAAAGGGGGTAAGGGCAACATATGTAATCTAAATATCTGTACCCCATAATATGCTGAAATAAAATAACTAAATAAAATAAAAGGGGAAGACCTTCAATAAACCATCTTTTTTCCAAATCAAAAAAAAAAAAAAGAATTTACTGCACAACAAGAACTTGATAAGATTAAAAAACACCGTCCATGATAAACAACAGAGCTGGGATTGGTCATGTAGTGCAATTTATCTGCTTTGGAAAATTTATCATTTAATGTACCCCTTATTTAACACTTTATTGAAAGGTAGATAATTATATATATATTTCATCCTGTCTCTCTGCCTTGTAGCAGGTACATGTAGGTCATACTTCTTTCAGGGACATCTCAAGGAGTAGTAACAGGTCAGACCTCAGTTGTTGTCTCCTGGCTTACATTCTGGGCCAGTGTGTCTAGGAAATGTGATAATCACATGTAGATACTTTTGGGAAAACCTTCGATACCACAAATAAGTGTGCCCATCAAAAGGTGGGAAGATGCATTTAGAAATCTTAAATAAGGGAGATTGCCTTATCACATGGAGTCTTATATATACCGTCTTCTCAGTAACTGCTCAAATTTCACATAACCTTGTGGATCTCTGGAATTATGCAAGTCTAACTTACAATCACTGAGGCAATGAATGAGGAAAATTGTCCTGCAACTTAATCCTTCATTTTTATTTTATTTAAGGAAAATACATTGCTATGGCATCACATATTCTGTTGATTTTAGAATTAATTAAAGGTTAATCTGCAAGGGTATACTATTCATAGGACTTCTGAACAACATTCTAATTTTTCATGTAGATCTTAATTAAGAGTACTGATGTTTCAGAAATACTATTTAGCAAAGAGTATGGAAATATTTTCTGATTATATTTTTTTGTTTCACTCGAATTTAAACAACTTTATAGTGTGGAAAAACACACTAAAATATTTCAGCTCATATTTAGCAATTTTAACTTTATAAAAATTTATGAATTAAGATATTAGCACTAATAATGTCTATAATTTAATGATTTTAGCTGCATTACAAAATATAAATTTCAGAATTTTATTTTTCTTCCAAAAGTTATAAGGTATCCATGTTTCAGTATACACAGAACTTCATTTAATCCTAGAGGCAGTCACTATTACTTAACCGGCTTTAGAGATTCAGAGAGGTAAAATAACTTGTTTAAATATTTTTCTGGTTTCCCCCTTTCTTATATATTAGTCTCTGTGTGAGCATATGAATTAGTGTTTTCTGTGTTAAGCTGTAATGAATCATCTTTCTTTCTCAAGACTACCAAATACACCAAGAAAAAGTAGCCATCAGAAGAGGGATGGTCAAACCAGGGAGAGTTGGGATGAAAGAATCTGTCAGAACTAGGGGTCAGGATTCCTTATCCCTGCTTCAAATGGGGCAGTTTTGCTTTTACCTGTTTTAAATAGTAGGGCTTTAAATATGAAATTTAAAAAAAAATCTTGAGCTAATAATAATTGGTCAAACAAATAAGGTATTTTATCTCCAGAAAAACAACAAGGGGGGATAGAGTTTGAGCTTGGGAGTTTTTGCATTAACGTCGACTAGAGTTTCAGGGTATGGTTTTAGAGACTAGGCCTAATGTAGAGGCTAAGTCATTTCAGGTGTAAAAATCAAAGGCCCAAAAGAGCAAAGACCTGAGCCGTCATTACAGGTTCATTTGGAAGAAAGTGATTTATATATCATTTTATTTTCACCATTTGAATACTTGTATTTTCATCATATGGAACTGTGTAGATTGGCTAAACTAGTTCAAAGCTCAATCTTTAAGAATGAGCTCATGATCTGTATTATTTTGCATTGTGAGATTGACTATGAAGAGCTTAGTACTTTTATCACTCACTTCTTTGTGGGACCAGTGTTAATTTGGCCTATGGGGCAAATGGGATCTGCAGCTCATGACTTGGTGAATTCATGAGAGGTTGCACATATTTAAATGAGGAGTCAGTATGACAACAACTTTCTACTAGATGGCAGTTAAGAGATTTCTGTCAATAGATGAATGGATAAAGAAACTATGGTGTGTATGGGTATATATAATAAAATATTATGCAGCCTTAAAGAGATCCTGACATTTGTCACAGCATGGATGAACCTTGTGGACATTATGCTAAGTAAAAGAAGCCAGACACAGAAATAAAAAAAAAATATTGTGTGATATTACTTATATGTGGAATTTTTAAAAAATATCACATATACAGAGATAGAGAAAAAAACAGTGGTTACTAGGGTTGGGGGAGATGAGGAGATATAGGTCAGAGGATACAAAGTAGCAAATACCTAAAATGAGCAAATCTAGAGATCTAATATACACCATAAAAACTATAGTTAATAAAATTTTATTGTATTAGGAATTTCTGCTAAATGAGCAGATTTTCAGTGCTCTTGCCACCAAAAAAGGTACCTGTGAGATGATGGATATGTTAATTTGCTTCACTATAGTAAACATTGTACTAGCTATATGTATCACATATGTTGTATACCTTAAATATAAACAATAGAATTTATTTTTGAAATAGAGATCTCAATTACTTATAAATGACACTGTTCCTAATTCTAAAGGGATTTAAGGCAAGATACAATATGAAAATATTTCCAAATATGTTAAAATGAAAAACAGAGTAAATATATATGTGTGTATATATATTAATACACACACCCACAAATACAGACACACACCTATTTAAAAAGAGGAAAACAGAGTGAGAGAAATAAGAGGAAAACAGAGTGAGAGAAATTTGAGATGAATGAGGTATAGAAATCAAGAAATTAATTTAGCAGTCCAAGCAAGAAAGATCCAATGGATAATACTGTGTCATTATCTGAAGAAAGGAAACAATTTAAGCTACCCAAACAACTGTTTTCTTGACAATTAATCCTGAGGACATAGGGGGAGATGTTATCTTCAACTTATTTTTTAATAGATACAGCAAAGCAAATGGATACTTTTTAAAACAGAGTCTCCAGAAAAGCTGAGTGTCACATCAAGTCATATTTCAGCAGAGGTATTTCTGTGGGAAGCAAGGCAAACTAGTCCAGGAACATCAACTAATTGAACAATATGAGACCAGATCTTAGAGTACCTAGAGGAGGGATTCCATAAGATCCTTTAGTACTTTTTTCTCAAATGTGTGAGCCCTTGGCTTATAGTATGAGTCTATTTTGGTTAATTAGGAAGGAAGGGTTAAGGAGGCAGCAAACATTCACTGAGCAATACAAATAAGAGAAGTGGAAGCCTTGTATTTCTGTTCCAAGTGTTTATATTTCCCTGTAAAACTACAGTTCCTTTACCTTGAAGGGTCTCAGCAATTGATTTGGGTGTTGTCTGGGGACAGGACCAGCCTCTACTCTGAAAAGAATAGGAATAAGGGTGATTTGAAAAGCAGCATTAAAGATTTAAGCTGAAATTAAGAGACAGAGTTGACCAGAAACATTAATCTGAAAGTACAGAAAAGAGAATTAATAGCCAGTATGAGCTGACTAAATAAACACATGGCAGGTCTGAGAAGAAGAATCAGGTGCATAATAGGGTGTTCTAGGAATCCACTGGTGATATTGCTAGGGAAGCTTGCAAATTTTATAGGGAGCTCACTGATATTTTCTATATATGGGCCACCAACTCCTAAAGGGAATCAAGTTGCTTCATACATCAGGCGTTAAAGAAACTCATAAATATTTACTATTAATAGTTTAAATGTATGTTTTCCCTTCTAGACTACGAGCTCCATGAGGAAAGTGAGTGCCTGTCTTGTTTACCACCAAATATCCATTAAGAAGCACATGGCTTGACAATTATATTTTTAAATGTTTGTTTAAGTGCAGGATTACTACATCTGTATTTTCCTATTTAATAATGGCTACTTTAGAAGAAGACAGAAGTTGAATTATGTTATGGGTGAAGACGTAAGACTCTGAAAGTTTAAATAACTTACATGTGGTACAGCCACATTGATCCACTTAATAAGTGACAGTACTGTCATTTGGACACAAGTTTGCTTTATGCCAATGCCCATTATGCAACACTGTCTGATTATCAAGAAAGCGCTTAGTAAATATGCACAGTGCACAAATTGTAGTGTTACATATTACAGATGCTGCAAAAATAAGTAAGACATGGTCTTCAGCTCTGACGTGAGAAAAACACAGAGTCATATAACATTAAAACACAAACTTTTTTCAGATATAATGATATGAAAACATCACAATGTGTGAAAACACAATAATTTTATCCTAATGAGATAAGTTCTGAAGTTTTTAACGATAAGCTTACAAGATCGACAATAGAAGAATTTAAAGGATGTGATGGCCCATATAAACGTGAGAGGTATGGTAGGCAGATTTTTGGCCCTTGTGTCCTCTCTTTTTCGATGCCATGAATACGTTATATTTCATGCAAAATGGACTTTGCATATGTAATTAAGGGTCAGTGTCCTTAAAATAGGGAGACTATCCTAGATCAGCTGGCAAGGACCAATATAAGTGCATGAGCTGTCTTTTTGATTTCCATTGTTGGAGATCCAGATTTGTTTACTGAATCTTTTCTTTCTCTTTGATTATATTGGCTATATTGATGGCTCATGAGATAGATCTATTTATCTTATTCATCTTTTCAAAGAATCAGCTTTTGTTTTTCTAATTCTCTCGTATTTTATTTTCTATATCACTTATTTTGCCCTTAATCATATTTTAACCTCTCCTTAAACTTTTCAGATTTATTCTGTTAATTTATTTCAACCTTAATAAGTGGAATGATTATTATATTTTTCCACATATTCTGATTCTAATTCAAATCTATATATTTTTCTCCAAGATAAGTTTTAGATGCATTCCACAATTTTGGCAGATACTACTCATATTGTTGTTAAGCTCAAAATGGCTTATCATTAACATTAGAAGTTATTATTTAACTTATGGTTTATTTAGTGTTTTTCCTCTTAAGACATATAGAATTTATTTTATTTTATTTTATTTTTTATTTTTATTTCAGGATATTATGAGGGTACAAACATTTTGGTTACATTTTATGTCTTTGTATCACCCAAGCGAGGGTTAGAGGTATGCCCGGCCCCTCTACAATGCTCACTGTGTCCATTAGTTGTGAGGTTACCACCACAATCCCCCTAATCCCTGGAGAATATTACTACCATGTGAGCACCATAGTGTTGATCAGTTAGTGACAATTTGATGGCAAGTACATGTGGAGCCTATTCTTCCAATCTTATGATACCTCACTTTGGATAATGGGCTCAAGTTCAATCCAGGAAAATATAAGGGGTGCTAGATCACTGTCATTTCTTATAATTGAGTAATATTCCATTGTATACATATACCAAATTTTAATAATTCACTCATGAATTGACAGGCACTTGGGTTGTTTCCACATCCTTGCAATAGTGAATTGTGCTGCCATAAACATTCAGGTGCAGATGTCTCTATTACAGCATATCTTTTGCACTTTTGGGTAGATGCCTAATAGTGCTATTGCTGTATGGAATGATATTTCTATTTTTAGCTCTCTGAGGTATCTCCAAATTCTTTTCCACAAAAGTTGCACTAATTTGCAGTCCCACCAGCAGTGTAACAGTGTTCCTGTCTCTTCACATCCTGTCCAGCATTTGTTGTTCTGGGATTTTTTGATAGAGGCCAACCTCACTGGGGTTAGGTGATATCTCATTGTGGTTTTTATTTGCATTTCTCTAATGATTAGAGATGTTGAGCATTTTTTATGTGTTTGTTGGCCATTCACCATGACCAGGTGGGCTTTATCCCAGAGATGCAAGGCTGGTTCAACATACACAAATCTATAAATGCAATTCACTCATAAATAAAAGCAAGAACAAAGACCATATGATTCTCTCAATAGATGTGGAAAAAGGATTTGACAAAGTCCAACACACTTTTATGATAAAAACTCTTAACAAAATAGGCATAGATGGATCATACCTTAAAATTATAAAGTCCATTTCTAACAAACTCATGGCCACTATCATACTGAATGGGGAAAAATTGAAATGATTCCCACTTAGAACCAGAACCAGACAAGGTTGCCCACTATCTCCATGTCTATTTAACAGAGTGTTGGAAGCCCTTGCTAGCGCAATTAGACAAGAAAGGGCTATTAAAGGCATCTAAATGGGGGCAGATGAGATCAAACTCTCACTCTTTGCCTATGATATGATATTATATCTAGAAAACCCCAAGGATTCATCCAAGAGACTCCTAGAATTAATAAATGAATTCAATAAAGTCTCAGGATACAAAAATCAATACTCACAAATCAGAGGCATACATATTGCCAATAACAGTCAAGCTGAAATTCAAATAAAAAACACAATATCTTTTAAAATAGCCTTAAAGAAAATTAAATATCTAGGGATATATTTAATGAAGGATATGAGAGGCATATACAGAGAGAACTACGAAACACTAAGGAAAGAAACTGTAGATGTAAACAGATGGCAAAATCTGCCTTGCTCATGGATTGGTAGAATTAATATCATTAAAATGTCCACACTACCTAAAGTGATCTACAGAATTAATGCAATCCCTTTCAAAGTACCATCATCATTCTTTACAGATCTAGAAAAAGTAATTCCATTCTTTGTATGGAACCAGAGAAGACCTCGTATAGCCAAAGCAATCTTAAATAAAAAGAACAAACTGAGAGGTATCAGTCTACCAGACTTCAAGCTGTACTGCAAGGCTATAATAATTAAAACAGCATGGTACTGGCACAAGAACAGAGACATAGACCTTTGGAACAGGACTGAGAATCCAGAGATGAAACCATCTACATATGGTAATCTAATCTTTGGCAAGGCCGACAAAAATATACACTGGAGAAAAGAATATCTTTTCAATAAATGGTGCTGGGATAACTGGATAGCTACATGAAGAAGAATGAAACTGGATCCCCATCTGTCACCTCTCACAAAAATTGATTCAAGATGGATAACAGACTTAAACCTATGACATGAAATCTTACGAATTCTAGAAAAGATGTTGGGAAAATCCTTTCAGACATTGTCCTAGACAAAAAATTTTTAAAGAAGACCCCCAAAGCAATCACTGCAGCAACAATAATAAATAAATGGCATCTGATCAAATTAAAAATCCTTTTCACAGCCAAGGAAACTATCATTAGAGCGAATAGACAGCCTACAGAATGGGAGAAAATATTTGCTCTCTACATATCCAATAAAGGGCTGATAACAAGAATCTATCTAGAACTTAAAAAAATCAACAAGACATATAGGATTTTTATTGTTTCTTTAGCTATTATTTTCTAAGATTTTTGTTGTTTTAGTTATGTATTGCCACATAAAACATAAACATTTATTATGATCAAGGATGTTGTTGGGACATGAATTTAAACAGGACACAGTAGGAATGAGTTCCCTCTGCTCCATAATAATTGCAGCCTCAGATTGGAAGAATTTAATGAGGGGTTGAAATCATTGAAGGACTTTTTTATTCATATGTCTAGCATATTAGCTGGGACGGTATACTATAGTAACTACACATGGACTCTCCATTTGGCTTATGCTTACTGGGTTCCAAAAGGAAGCATCACAAGAGGGAGCATCCAGAGGGCAAGGATTCTAAGATACTTAGATGTAATATGCTTGAATTTTTTGACCTAGGCTAGGATAACACATAGAGTGAGATCCGTGGTACTCCATGGGTTGAAGCCATCACAAGCTAGCCCGCATTGAAAGGGGAAGGGGATAGAGCTCGCCTGTTGATTAGGATTGGGATCACATTTAAAAACGCTACGGATAATGATCATGTTTAAGAACTGCCTCTATTGAACCATGTTCAAAATACAAATTTCTGTGGGATAAAATCTTTTGGTTTATATGTGCCTCATATATTTTCCCATACATTTATTTTCAACTATATTATATTTTTAATTATATCTTTTAAAAACACAATGTTGTTGTTGTTTATTCAATATTAGAGACTTTGTCTTTTGAGTGCCTCATATCAATATAGCAGGTACTGATCCGTGTGTCCAGGCTTGAGTACCCTTGTAGTTGTACTTTTATTTATTTATTTGCTTGACTGTTTTCTCCACACTTATTCTGTTTTGTAAAGGCTCTGGGATCTCTGAAACTAATGTTTGGACAGCAAGTAGAAGTCTAGGTGTGTAAGTGAAAGTGGGGAGATGCCTCCCAGTGTCAAGCCTGATTTATCTTACTGTGATGACATCTCTCCCTTGGAGAACTCTGGGACAATGTGGAGGATATAAATGGGTATAAATAGAATCACCAATCCCAGCCTATCCCCCTATCTCGTGTCCTTTTCCTCTCCATGCTGAGACCCAAGCACTTTCTATACGTCTCTGCAAGGATTTCTCACATATTTATTTCAGGTGTGGAGTGTGGATTGGAGTCTTTTCAATAACTTGACTTCTCCTTTGTTGCTTCTTTGGTTGAGTTTGGAGAGGAAGCCCATACTAGTTTGATATTTTATCTCAAAATCCTTGGTTCCATAAAGGTGAATTCATCTGATGTTTTAAGAGCAGATACAAATGCAATAGTATATTATGCATGTGCTCCTTAGCTTAGAAAATGTAGTCATTATAAATTAGGGCAAATCATTCATATCCATGCATAGTACTTTATGGATTTTATAGCACTATAATATTAATTGTCACATTAATCCTCAGAACAACACTATGATGTAGTTGTAAATGAGTAAACTTAGAAGTTAAGTGATTTGTCTATAAATGCGTCTAATAAGAAATCCAGATGAAACTCAAATACACATATTTTGACTCTACTAATTTCATTCTACTATACTGTCTGTGCTTAAATTTAAGAGCATTCTGCTGAGTCACGAAAATAAAGCCACAGACAAAGTACCTGTTGAACGAAGATACTTTAAAAATGAGAATTTTCTGACCGGGCTCAGTGGCTCACGCCTGTAATCCTAGCTCTCTGGGAGGCTGAGGCGGGCGGATTGTTTGACCTCAGGAGTTCGAAACCAGCCTGAGCAAGAGTGAGATCCTGTCTCTACTAAAATTAGAAAGAAATTAATTGGACAACTAAAAATATATAGAAAAAATTAGCCGGGCATGGTGGCGCCTGCCTGTAGTCCCAGCTACTCGGGAGGCTAAGGCAGGAGGATTATTTGAGCCCAGGAGTTTGAGGTTGCTGTGAGCTAGGCTGATGCCATGGCACTCACTCTAGCCCGGGCAAAAGAGTGAAACTCTGTCTCAAAAAAAAAAAAAAAATGAGGATTTTCTGACAGGTATAGGATAGTATCTCACTGTGTTTTTAATTTTCATTTCCCTGATAAATAGTGATGTTGAGCATTTTTCATATGTTTGTTGGGCATTTGTCTATCTCCTTTTGAGAAAAGTCTGTTTATGTCCTTTTCCCACTGTCTGATGAGGTTATTTTTTTTTATTTTCTCCTTGAATTATTTGTAGATTCTGGGTATTAACCCTTTATTGGATGTATAGTTTGCACAAATTTTCCCCCATTCTGTAGGTTGTCTGTTTACTTTGTTGATTATTTCTTTTGCTGCACAGAAACTTTTTGTCACAATTACCATTATTAAAAAGTCATAGAACAATAGATGTTAGCATGGTTGCAGTGAAAAGAGAATTCTTGCACTGTTGGTGGGAATGTAAACTTGTACAACTGCTTTTGAAAGCAGTATAGGGATTTCTCAAAGAACTAAAAGTAGGCCCAGTATTTTAGCCAACAACCTTACTACTGGGTGTGTACCTAAAGGAAAGAAATCATTTTATAAAAAATATACTTGCACCCCAATTGTTTATCACAGCACAATTCATAATAGCAAAGATATGTAATCGACCTAAGTGTCTAAGTATCCATTAACTGATGAGTGGATAAAGAAAATGTGGATACACACACACACACACACACCATAGAGTACTACTAAACCATAAAAGGGAATGAAATAATGTATTTTTCAGTACCTTGGATGGAGCTGGAGACCATTATCCTAAGCGAAGTACCTCAGGAACGGAAAAACACATACCACATGTTCTCGCTTATAAGTGGAAGTTAAACAAAGGATATATATGGTCATAAAAAGCAATAACGGATTTTGGAAACTAAGAGGAGGGAAGGATGGGAGGTGGGTGAGGGATAAAATTCTATGTATCAAGTACAACATATGCTCTTCTGGTGATGGGTAGACTGAAATCTCTGACTTCAGCATGATATAATTTATCCACATAGTATTAATAAAAAACATTTGTAACCTCCTAAATTTTTTGAAATAAAAAAATAAAAGCTATAAAACATGAGAATTTTAAAATATTTACTGAAGTTATTGTTATTATGACTGAGAGAAAAGAGCAGCTTGAAATGATGAATTAACTATGTAGGTTTAGAAAACCAATGACAAAACGAATATCTATCTGATCTGCATGTTTGTTTTTTTAAATTTAGGTTTTCTGGCAGATTTCCGCTTTTGATATAATCTCAAATTGATGGAAAGTTGCAAGTACAGTACTAGGGACTTCTTTTACTCTTTGCCCAAATTCTTCAAACTTATTATTGTACACACATACATATATACTTTTTACCCCTGAACCATTTGAGAGTTAAGTAACGCACATGAATCTTTATGTTAAATACCTCAGGAGGTCTATCCCTGGAACAACAAATTACTATAAAATTGGCAAAATTAGGAAATTTAACATTGATGCCATACTATTTTCTAATTTAGGGATCTGCCAACTATAGCCTTTGGCCAAATACAAACCCTCTTCTGCTTGTTATAAATAAAGTTTTATCAGAATACAGCCGCATTTTGTCTGACTGCTTTTGAGGTGTAACAACAGAATTGAGTAGTTGCAGCAGAGACTATAAAATACACAAAGCTGAAAATATTACTATCTGATCCTTTACAGAAAAAGTTTGCGAATTCTTCATCTAATTCCAAGTCCATGTGCAAATTTTACCATGTGTCTATGTAATGAGCCTCATAGTTATATACCATATTTAGGATTCAATCTATGATTACTTCATTGTATATTAGTTATGTTTCTTTAATTTCTGTGTTTTTTTTAAATCTTGAACTGTTTTTTATCCTTTCTTTGTATTTCACTATGGTGACATTTTTGAAGAGTAAAGGTCATTTATTTTGCAGAATATCTCTCAATTCGAATTTATCTGATATTTCCTCATGATAGATTCATATTATGCATTTTTGGCAGTAATAACACTGAGGGATACTCAGTGTATCCTATCAGTAGGTGCCTGTTATCGGTTTGTCCCTTAGTTAGTGATATTCATTTTAATTATTTGGTTAAATTGTCGTTTGCTATATTCTCCAATATGAAGTTACTTTTTTGCCTTTGTTATTAACATATAATTTGTGGGAAGATAATATAAAACTATATAAATATCTTGTTCTGAATAAATTATCATTATTATGATTAAAAATAGTAATTTTCTAAAGCCTAGTCTGCATATTTTAACATGTTGGTATCTTTAATATCAGGTCTATGTATACAGAATGTAGAGTTCAAGGCTAGTACTCACTAGAAGCCTGGATTAACACATAATATTGAGCCTTATCCCCTGTGTCTTTTTGAACATGAATAAAGAATGTGATACTGAAAACAGGGAACATTTTTTGGCAGACAGAATATTTATAGAGCAAAGTACTATGGGAATGTTCAGAATAAGTTTTGAATAATATTATTTAAAAACATATAGAAATTCAAATGTAATACTATAAGATAAACAAAAACCTTCTATCAATTCAAAATGTTTCAATACAAGGCATGACTCCAGGCATTATAGGAAAAAACAGACCACAATGTATGGCTTTTGGCAACAGTGATTTGCAGCAGCTGTCCACAACTAAGTATACCACTAACATGTGGAGCTGTGAAAAGTAACCCACTGGGCAGAGCCAAGGCAGTTTCCATGCCCTTGCTTAAGGGAAGTCACTTAGACTGCCACTTTCAAAATTACTTTTTCAGGTACGGAGAGCTGACATACCAAATGCATGAAGTCTTTTATTTGATTCAAAATAAAGTCAAAGTTAAGGTCACATCATGATCCTCAAAGTCGGACTTTGTTCAGGAAGCAATTAGAAGAAGGTCAATTAGGGAAACAAAAAACATTTTTTTCCAAGTGTTATTGACTTAGTATTGATTGATGTTTTAGTTCTGTCCACTCTCTTATATTAAAAAAGAGGATGAGTCAAAGGATTGATTTTGAATACACTCATTTTCAATTTCTGTTCCATATTGGCTTGGAATAAAGCAAATAGTGAAATTATAATGGCAAAAACAAGAATGGTGGCAGATATATTTCCAGTTGGTATCAGAGGGATTTTCCAAAACAGCACAAAGGAAATAGCAGGAAAAATTTCAAAAAACATTTTATGTGGCTGGAGTGTCAGTCTCCAGGTCTCCCTCTTAGATGTTTAAACATTGAAAATAGTCTTATAAATACTGATTTTAAGGGAAACATTATGCATAGTTTTAATATCAACATTTAAGATCAACATTTTTTTATAATATGTAGAAAGGTATAATTTTTGGCTATCAGTAACAGTAGAACAAGTTGATCTCAGCCATAGTATCTGATAAAAGCATTGAATATTTACATTCTTCTTATACTGTACAAATACAAGCTCCCTAAAAGAACAAGGATTAAGAGAAAGAAACAAACTATGCCAGTGTTGAACCTCACATATCTTGGCATACACATATGAAGATGTGCTAATGTTTGTCGAGTTATGAGCATTAAACTGAATCTCATACGAACTCATTTATAAACCTATATATTAAACTGTAGATTCCTTTCCACTTTCAGAAGAAAAATATTTTAGATACTATTTGTCACAAAAATATTCACTTAGCTTCTTTGGATAATTGTGTACCCAACTATCCAAACTATCCAACTATCCAGTATATATGATTAATATAAACCTGGATCATTAGTTTCATAATTTTCCAATATGGAGATTTGATAGAAAGATAATTTCAAGGGGGAAATGTCCAAATTATTTAAAGAGTAGGAATTTTTCCCATTTCTAATCATTACAGTTTGCCTTGGAAATTCAGTTATATATGTATTCAGAGTATTTATGAGAGCCTACTATGAACAGAAATTTCTAGATTTTAAAGCTAACTCAACAATTCACTATTTTTATTCAAGTTAAAATTTCCACAAAATAATTACTTAAGATCGCACTTGAAAAGGTTAGTCATTCTGTGGCAAAAATATTTGTTTCCAAATTATACATGCTAAAAAATAGTAGTATATAAGTCACAGTATGAAAACCAGCATGCACAACCAAACTGAAAACAATACTCTTAGTTTACAAGAAGATAAGTCTCACACTGTTTCAATAATATCCTACTAATATAATTTTGAATTTTAATTGTAATATGCACAAAGGTCATGAGTTTATGAAAACTCAAGAGGATTATATATTGCTATTTATCTTAATGTATTCCAGATCAACAGAATAGATACCAAGTCCCAGGCAGAATTTTCTATGGGACAAAGCAAAATACAGGAAGTGCTCTACTAATTTTAATATTATGGTGATTAGTAGGACAGAATCTGTAGGCAGATTGCCTGATTTCCAGTCCTGGCTCTGTGACTTTGTGTAACTATAAGTAAATATAATATTTTTGTGCTCTTCATTTTCCTACTTAATAAGGTTATTAGGAGGATTAAATAAATGTATGTAAAATGTTTAGAAAATTGGCATATAGTAAACATTTAATAAGTATTAGTTTTGTCATTATGGAATGAAAGAAAAACTATACATATGAGAAAATCCATAGTCCAAAGAAATGTCATTATCAAAGAAGAATGAATGAAAACAAATGAACCAGAGAGTAAATACAAACATTAAACATATAAAAAACAACAGGGGGAATGACAAAAATGAAATATCAAATTCAATAGCAAAAATTATTGAATTGAGAATATTGATTAAAATAAATCCAAGTATTGGCACATTGAAAAGATAATTAAAATGGACAACTTTAGAAAGTATAATTATGAATGAAACAGAAAGCACAAGATATGCCATCAGAAATTAGAGAGGACATAAAATTATCAATGATGGTTATTAAATTTTATTCATTTTCATGGTCTTGTCATTTGTCTCTTGAAAAATTAAGTTATTTGGAGACCAAAACCAAGTGAGAAAATTCTAAGTCATGTATTTGGAGTAGGTTTCTTTGTATTTCTTTGAGGCAATGACAGTGTGATCAGCTGACTGACTTAGGTAGGGGTAAAAAATAGATGGCAGAGAGATGGGAAAGTAGAAAGCAAAAGGCAGGTACCTAGGAAGTTGTTTCAGGCTTTAAGAATGTGAAAATATTTGGAATAGAAACTTGGAGTTTGCAAGCTTTACATATTTTTGTGTTCTGGTATATTTTTTTTTAAATTTCAGCATATTATGGGGGTACAGATGATTAGGTTACCATGATGCCCTTGCCCTTCCTCCCCCCTAAGTCTGAGCTTCAAGTGTGTCCATTCCCCCGGAGGTGCACATTGCACTCATTGTTTGTGCATATGCCCATCCCCTTCTTCCCCCTCCCCCCTCCCTCCTCCCCCTGCCCAACATCTAATGCATGTTATTCTTATATGTGCACTTAAATGTTGATCAGCTAATACCAATTTGATGGTGAGTACATGTGGTGCTTGTTTTTCCATTCTTGGGATACCTCGCTTAGTAGAACATGTTCCAGCACTTTCCAGGAGTATATAAGAGGTGCTATATCATCAGGGAAATTCAAATCAAAACCACAATGAGATATCAACTATCTCTAGTGAGACTGGCCTTTATCAAAAAGACCCAAAACAATAAATGTTAGCGTGGATGTGGAGAGGTAGGAACACTCATACACTGCTGGTGGGACTGCAAACTAGTGCAACCTCTGTGGAAAGAAAATATGGAGATACCTTAAAGAGATACAAGTAGAACTACCATTTGATCCAGCAATCCCATTACTGGGCATCTACCCACAAAAGCAAAAGTCGCTCTATG
>CAUYSK010108993.1:0-19936 GCA_963575035.1 Avahi laniger | reverse complement strand
TTGTGTAATGACCAAATTAGGATAATTAGCAGCATATCCATCATCTCAAACTATTCTTTTTTGTGATGATAACATTGAAAATCCTCTCCTCTAGCTAATATTTTGAAATATACAATATATTATTATTGATTCTAGTCACCCTATTGTGCATTAAAACACCAGAAATTATTTCACCTAACTGTAACTCTTTACCCTCCCCCGACTCTCCCAGCCTCTGATAACCACTATTCTACTCTCTACTTCTGTGAGATCAACTTTTTCAGATTTCACATATGACAGAGATCATGTGGTATTTTTCCTTTTGTACTTGGCTCATTTCACTAAAAATAATGTCTGGGTTCTTCTGTATGGTTACAAATAACAGGATTTTCTTATTTTATGGCTGAATAGTGTTCCATTGTGTACATATACCACATTTTCAAAAATTCAAAATATTAAGGTGGTATAAAGCTTTTGTTACATGGATATACTCTATAATGCTGAAGTCAGGGCTTTCAGTGTGCCCACCACCAGAATAGTGTCCATTGTACTCAATAGGTAAGTTTTCATCCTTAAACTCCATCCCACCCTCCCCCATTCTTACTTTCCAATGTCCCTTAAGTCTTCTTGTGCCCATGCGCACTCATTGTGTAGCTCCCACTTATTAGAACAAGTGGTGCTTGGTTTCACATTCCTGAGATACTTCACTTAGGATAATGGTATCTGGATCCATCAAAGTTGTAGTGAATGAAATTATTTCATTTATTTTTATGGCTGAATAGTACTCCATGATATATACGTATACCAGGTTTTCTTTATCCACTCATGCATTGATGGGCACTTAGGTTGGTTCCATATCTTTGCATTGTGAATTGTGCTGCTATAAACATTCAAGTACAGGTGTCTTTTTGATAAATGATGACTTTGCCTTTGGGTAGATACCCAGTAATGGGGTTGTTCGATTGAATGGTAGATCTACTTTTAGTTCTTTGAGAAATCTCCATACTGTTTTCTATAGAGGTTATAGTAATTTGCAATCCTGCCAATAGTGTATAAGCATTTTTCCTCAGCATCCATACCAGCATCCGTTGTTTTCTGACATTTTAATAATGGCCATTCTGACAGGGGTAACGTGGTATGTCACTGTGGTTTTAATTTGTATTTCCCTGATGATTAGTGATATTGAACTTTTTTTTATATGTCTGTTGTCCATTTGTCTATCTTCTTTTGAAAAAAATTTGTTCGTGTCTTTTGGCTACTTTTTGATGAGGTTGTTTGTTTTTTTCTTGCTGATTTGAGTTCTTTGTAGATTCTGGAAATTAGTCGTTTGTGCAATGTATGACTTGGGAATATTTTCTCCCATTTTGTAGGTTGTCTCTTTACTACTCTGTTAATTATTCCCTTTGCAGAAGCTTTTTAATTTAATTAAATCCCCTTTATTTATTTTTGTTGCTGATGTATTTGACTTTAGGGTTTTAGTCATAAATTCTTTGCCTAGGCCTATATCTAGAAGAGTTTTTCCAACACTTTCTTCTAGAATTTTTATGGTTTCATGCATTGTATTTAAGTCTTTAATCCATTTGAATTTATTTTTGTATATGGCAAGAGATATGGGACCTGTTTCATTCTTTTGCATGTAGCCATCTAATTTTCTCAGCACCATTTACTGAATAATATGTTGTTTCCTCAGTGAATCTTTTTGTCTACTTTGTCAAAGATCAGTTGATCCTAGCTATATGGTTTTATTTCTGGGTTTTCAATTCTGTTCCATCTGTCTATGTCTCTACTTTTGTACATGCTTTTGTAAAAGCATGCTGTTTAGGTTATTACATAGCCTTGCAATATAATTTGAAGTCAGGCAACTGTGATGCCTCCAGTTTTGGTCTTTTTGCTTCAGGTTGCTTTGGCTATCTGGGCTCTTATTTGGTTCCAAATGAAGCTTAGGATTATTTTTTCTAGATCTATGAAAGAAGCTGTTGGTATTTTGATGGAAATTGTATTGAATCTGTAAATTGCTTTGGGCCATTTAAACAATGTTGATTCTATCAATCCATGAGCATAGAATGTTTTTACATTCATTTTTGTCACCTACGATTTCTTTCATCATTGTTTTGTAGTTCTCTTTGTAGAGATCTTTCACCTCCCTAGTTAAATATATCCTAAGTATTTTATTTTCTTCATAGCTATTGTAAATGATATTGAATCCTTGAATTGACTCTCATCTTGACAATTCTTAGTATATAGAAATGCTACTAATTTGTGTACATCGATTTTGTAACCTGAGACTTTGCTGAATTTATTCATCAATTCTAAGAGTCTTTTGGTAAAGTCTTTAGGGCTTCCTAAATACAGGATCATATTCTTCAGCAAGCAGGAATAGTTTAACATCCTCTTTCTTGACAAGGATGTTCTTTTTTTCTCTTGTCTTCTATGCCTATTTTGTTGAGGGTTTTCATCATGAAAGGGTGCTGGATTTTATCAAATGCTTTTTACGCATCTACTGAGATGATCATATGGTCATCATATCTAGGTTTTGTATCTAGCCTCCCCTCTGAATTCTCTTGCTTGGATTTCAGGTCTTTCTTCTTGTCCTGTATCCTCCACATAGTCACTTCAGATTTGGGTCCAGTGTGCAATTTCCACTTTCTCCCTAATAGCACTTTCACAGAACATCCTTAGTCCCACCCACTGCAGCCCATATCTCCATATCTAGGCATCCCAGCCGCAGCCCAGCTTCCCAGGACTCCAGTAATAGTTAAATACTTCACATTCCTGCCTGTCGACAAGAAGAGAACCAAGGACATAAATAGGGTAAACTATTAAAACCAAAGAAATATTTCATTTATAAATTTTCACTTTCTCAGAATTCTGTGTCATATCCTAATAGCGGAAATATGACACATCACGGGCAGTGTTGTGATCATTTACACATGTTGGTTCCAACAGGGCCCTTGATGTTCTCAGGACATTAAGGCCTTTTAGGATGGGTCTTTCATGTGACAGATTCTAAGAATACAGCATGATTTTGTCTAATGGAACCAGCAATGATCAACTGTTGAGAATTTTACTCTCATTAAGCAAATTTCACAAGATTGGCAGTCTTTCATCACAAGCAGTCTTCATAGGAAACCAAAATGTAACCACTACTTGGGGACCATTATACCAAGACAAAGGAATTGAGGTATCTTGAAACAGTATTTTCTGCCGTAAAATAAACCTGCCAGTGCAACTGTAAAACTTGAAACCACTGGCCAAGTTTCATTCCCTGAGAAGTGACTGCTTTTGCTACTTAACCAATTTTTGTATCTGTTCCTTTTTTATATGTCATGTGATTTGTCTTCTGATATCAGTTCCTCCCTTTGAATATGTTAATGTTGTTACATATACCAAGTATGAATACATATTTTCATTGGAATTTGAGTTCTCAGCAAGCTTCTTTATGACACATGTTCCTAAAATCTCATAGGAAACGTGGTTTTGGAGGATTCATTTTATCTGTTATACTCTAATGTTATTGTATTAGCAGTCTGCATTCTGAAGAACCTCACTGATTCTTTCACCAAATATTTACTGAGTGCCCACTATGTGGGAGGCACTGTTATGAGTATTGGTGATATAGCATTAAATTTTTAAAAGGTCTGTGTCCTCATGGAGCTTATACTATGATGAGGGAAACTGCCTTTAGTTAAACAAACTACGACAATATGATGCAACATATTGCAATAAAGAAAAAGCAGGGAAAGGAAATGGATAGAGTTGGGAGAGGGCAGGAAAAGATTGTTTTCAAGAAAGCTTCTCTGAGAAAGTGATTCTTGACTCTAGACATGAAAAGAAGGAGGAAGCGTGCTTTATGCAAATACCTGGAGAAAAAGTATTCTAGGCAATGAAAACATGCGTTCAGAGGCACTGAGTTGGGAATATGGTTGACATTTCCCTAAGTGGCTAGAGGAGTGAGTCAGAGAAAAACGGCCAGAAATGAGGTAAGAAAAGGAGCCAGCAGTCAGGTCATAGAAGACTTTGATGGCCATGGGAGGACATAGGTTTTTTTCTATCTTCCATTTTCCTAAAGGAATGTTGAGAGCAGGAGATTGACATTACCAGATTTAAGTGTTAGAGGGTTCACCGGCAGTCCTTGCCATGTGGATTATGGTGCAAGGACTAGGAAGGAGAAAGTAGGGAGACAGATTGTTTGGATATTGTAGTATTCAGGCAAAAGATGATGTGGCTGAGGCTGTGGCAGTGGCAGTGAGGAGTGGCCAGAATGGGATAGAGAAGGCATAGTGATGACTTTAAAGTTTTGGTCAGAAATAATTGAGAGGTGCCCATTTTTTAAGATAAGAAACACTGGAAGAGGAGTTTGGAGGAAGAATTTTGCATATATTAACTTCAAGATGCTTATTTAACAACTAAGTGGAGACGTCATACAGGGGGCCAGGTATCTGAGTCTGAAGTTCAGACTAGACATACACATTAGGGAGTCATTCAGGAACCATAGATGATCTGAGAACCATGGTACTAGATGAGATCACCTATGGATTGAGCCTAGCTAGGGCAGGGTTTAGAGGCTGCATCCCTGGGGCACCCCAAGAAGTAAAGAAAGTTGACCCAGAAGAAGTGGCTTGTAGGGAAAGAGGAAACCCTGAGTCTCCACCACGTGTTCTCACACCATATTCCCTGAGTGTTTCTGCTAATCCAATCACTGGAAGGCTACCCAATCACTATTTCTCTAAATATCACTATATTAAGAACCAATATGTATGCCAATAATTATTAATACAATATTGGTAATGAAAAGAACTTTGAGACATCAACTTGACCATCTTCATCTTCCAAAGAATAACTAATAATCATATAATAAATCTGACTTTTACTTACAGACTCCCCTATCCTGGCCCCCAAATTCAATCTCTGGAATTTCCAACAGACTTATCAGATTTGGTTTAAAGAAATGCTATTAGATGCAAACCTTAAAATATGGCAAAAGCTGAAAGAAATTTTAAAAGGTTAAATACATACTGGAAACTGAGGCTAATTATTTAAAAAATGTATAATTTTGTCAAATCCCCTTGAAGAGATTAAAAAATAACTTTAATCCATTCCATTAGAGGAAACTGATCTTTTTTTAATAGAAGGAAGTTTCTAAGAAAGGAATTAATTAGTCATAAGGGTCATTAAATCTCCTAAAATGAACAGAGGGTTCCAGTGGAAATTATATAAATATTCATAAAAATATTACTCTTACTGACAAGATGTCATTTGCTTTATTAAAATCACATAATTTGAAGAAAGTATCCCCAGAGAAATACCAGAATATAGGGTAGTAGGAATATTAAATATGACAAAATTTTTAACACCTTAATTCTTCCTTTTACTTCTCTTTATATTTCTTTTCTGGCAAGTAAGTTTAAAAAGTTGCTTTAAAACTTGAAAACTATTCTAATGTGTCTTCCCCATCCCCTGCTTTATTAAGATATGATTGACAAAAATTTGTCATATATTTATAGTATATAACATTATGTTCTGATATCTGTATACATTGTAAAATGATTAAATCAAGTTAATTAACATATCCTTCACCTCATATACTTATTCTTTGGTGTTAAGAACCTTTAAGATCTATTCTCTTAGCAATTTTCAAGTATACAATGCATTATTATTAACTATAGGTACCATGCTATACAGCAGATCTCCAGAACTTATTCACAATGTTTAACTGAAACTTTGTACCATTTGAACATCTCCCCAGGAGCCCTGCCCACCCCCGAGGTCCTGGCAACCACCGTTCTACTCTCTGCTTCTATGAGTTCACCACTTTTATATTCCACCTATAAATGAAATTGGGTAGTATTTGTCTTTCTGTGTCTGACTTATTTCACGAAGCATAGTGTCCTCCAGGTTTATCCACGTTGTCACAAACGACAGAATTTTCTTTTTTTTGAATTGAGGCTGAATAATATTCCACTGTATATATGTACCACAATTTCTTCAGTCATTCATCCATAGGTGGACATAGCCTGGCTATTGTGAATAATGCTGCAGTGGACCTGGAAGTAGAGATATCTCATTGAGACCGTGATTTTAATTCCTTTGTATATACAATCAGAAGTGGAATTGCTGCACCACATGATAGTTCTATTTTTAGTTTTCTGAGGAATCTCCATACTGTTTTCCATAATGGCTATACCAATTTGTATTCCCACCAGTAGCATACAAGGGCTTTTTTTTCCACCACATCCTCAGCAGCACTTAACTTTTGTCTTTTTGACAATAACTGCTCTAACAGTTGTGAAGTGATACCTTATTGTGGTTTTAATTGCATTTCCCTGATGATTAATGACATTGAGCAATTTTTCATATACCTATTGGGCATTTATTTGTATGTCTTCTTTTGAGAAATGTCTATTCAGGTCCTTTATCCATTACTAATTGTGTTATTTTTCTTGCTATAGAGTTGTTTGGGTTCCATATGTATTCTGGATATTAACCCCTTATCAGATGTATGGTTTACAAATACTTTCTCCCACTCCATAGATTGTCTCCTTACTCTGTTGACTGTTTCCTTTCATGTGCAGAGGTTTTCAATTTGATGCAATCCCATTTGTCTATTTTTGCCTTTGTTCCTTGTGCTTTGAGGGTCATATTCAAAAAATCCTTGACCAGACCCATGTTAAGAAGCTTTTTTACCCATGTTTTCTACTAGTAGTTTTATAGTTTCAGGTCTTAATATTTAAGTGTAATGAATCTTATTGTAGTCTTTGATGGAAAGTTCATTGGTAATGGCCAATTACTTTTCATTGATGGAAGGAGGCTATACTTTCTAGATTAGAAAATAGCTTGCCACACATAGGATGGCAAATTAGGATTCATGATTTTTATTCCCAACTCATTCAAGGAATTGTAAAGCAAAGCAAAACGAAAGATTAAAAAATTAGATTTGGCCCATTCATTCTAGATGATCTTAGATGGATGTTTCGGTTTTTAATCATGTAACCTCAATTGGATTGCTAGATTCCAGGTATAGCCATTATTTATAATACAGGTAGACAAGTAATAAATTTTTTTCTTAATTAAAAATAGATGGTTTAAAATCATGTCAGCTATGTGAATATATATTTTTCCGTTTTGAATCTGTTTCTCTAGAAAAATTTTTGGGCTCAACATATTCTAAAATTCAGCATTAAGGATGTGTCAAAATTTTTAGAATTGCATGAAGAAAGAAAAAAATACTCTTTGAAAACTGTAACTCTTACTTTAACTTCTGTTATCCTAGATTGAACTCTCTGCCACTATATTATTTCCACTTTTGGAAAGGAAATGTCGGACATTACAATATCATTAGAATTAATCTGATTTGTTAAAAGGTACATTATTATAGCAGACCCCAAATTCGGTTTGCCCATGTGTCTCCAAAGCAGAAATAACTGTCTTTAAGACATTGGCAATTTTCACCAGTCTCAAATTCTGCTAACCATTTAAGTCATATCCATTTCATTTTTTACCTTATTAATTTTGAAATTTTATATTATTTCCTGTTCCTATTTCCAATGACCTCTTTTTAAGCACTTGAACCAATAATATTGACAATAATAACTTTATTGAGCACTTACTTGGTGCCAGGCACTGTTCTATGAATATTATATTAGATCACTGAATCCTCACAACAACCCTATGGGGTAGGATACTATTATCACTCCCATTTTACAGATGAGGAAACTGAGGAAAAGTGATATTTAGTGGCTTGCTTAAGATCATACAACTGGGAAGTGGCAGAGTTGGGATTTAAACTCAGCGTGATTTCAGAGTCCATCTTTTTAACCAGCATGCTACATAGATCATTTCTTTGCACCTTTGTTTTCCTCTAGCTTATTGGTAACTTAAAAAAAAAAAAGAATATAGTACATAAAGTGAATGAAAGAAATCTCTAGTTCTTGCTTAATAACTAATCATTAGCACTAGTGGTTCCTAACATATAATTCCTTCAATAATCAAGCTCTCCTGAAATGACCAGTGGTTGTGTTTCAGGGCCCCACACAGCCGGTGATTGACTTGATTACTGCCAAGTTGGGATAGCATGCTGTTTTCTGTGAACGGTACCCAGGTGCTTGCACCCAGGAAGCATGTTTAATATAGAAGATGGGAAAATTAAGGAGATGGCGGATACCAGATTAGGAGCAGCTCGAGTAGGCCACATTTCTCTAAATTGGGGGAATATTTTTACTAGTATTAACATTTGACTTAATTCAGGAATTTTTTAACTTTGAAATTCAATTAAGGAGTTTCTATTATGAATTAAGTATAGTTTTATGTAATTATGGATTTCCTGGTAACCCAACAGTGTATTAGTAGCCACAATTTCATTAAAATTGCTCATATCAAACCAGGGAACAAATGTTTTTATGTCTCTTTTATGTCTCTTTTCATTTCAAAACCATTTTGATTATTCAGCCATGGTTATTTTAGAGATATTTCTAAGAAGAGCTTTTATACTACTAATTTTCAGTTTCCCCTAATAGTGTTTTCTGATGGTTTTCAAAGAGCTTTTAACGAAACATTATTGCATTAAAGGAAAGTGGCAGACATCACCAACTGTATTATACCGGCAATCACTCCTGAAACACAGAATGGTCTTGCCTTATATTACATAGCAAATGAGTTTCAGGGCGAAAGAGCTGATCTAATGTTACCCATTGCATAATCTGATAAAACTCATGTGAAATAAAAAATAATAACATCATGGAAATGTTTGTGATAGGGCACAGAATTTCAGTGCATATACATTTGTATTTATAGAATTCTTGAGCAGCAAGGGACTTTAGGAAACAATCTTTTCACATTTCTTGGTTATTTACAGTAAGGATAGATTAAGTGATTCCTCTGAAGCCATACAGTTTGCTCATAATAGAGAAAGTGCTAGAATTTCATTTTATTTTCATTCTACAGTTATTGAGGGGGTATTACAAGCCAGTTGTTTCATAAGAGAGGGTATTACATTCTGCTGTTTAATAATTCAAAGATGAATAATATACTAGAATTGAGAGTATGGGAAGAAAGAGGTGTAAGAGAATAATTGTAATACAGCATGATTGTTTCTATGAGAGTAGAGCGTTCACTCCACCCCCAAGACTGCCCTGTATACACCCACTCACAACTGCCTCCTCATATTCCAAGTCAGGGAGACAAATGTGTTGTTATTAAAATGATCAATTCTGACTTGGAAATTACACTAACAATTATGCTACCAAACTAAAAGCTGGAAAATCAAGGTTATAGTTGGCAAAATGCTTTGTCAAATATTATTTCTCTAGAAAGATTATTATTAAATATATATGGATAGGAGTATATATATAATGCATTATATATAAGTGTACATATTATCCACTAAGTATATAATATGAATATTAAAAGTAAATTATGGGATATTCTATTTCTTTAATTCTATTGGAATATTCATGTTTGAGTTTTGTGTCCTAAGCAAATACTCACAAACATGACCCTGTTTCCCCAGAAGCTTACAGTTTGTTATCACTGACATACTGATAGACATTCCAGCCAAAAAAAAACATCAAATGGATGAGAAAATCTAATAATTAATTTAAATGATGCATTTTATTTTGGGGCTTTGAGAGTGCCGTGGTTTTCTTAGTAGGGAAAGCTAAGCAGGAAATGGTGAAATGAAAAATATCATCATGCAAATTCACTTCCAGGATTTCTGGAGGGATTGTGGCAGCAGTGAGAATTGGTACAATTAAAATATTCTTTTAATGCACAAAAAGAATATAAATTTGATCAGGTGCTTTAAAAAGTATAAGCACCTTATCATACATTACATTTGCCATAATAGGCTGATACTGAATATTTTTGTATCTGCATATTTACACAGTGCACACTGCTGTTTTTAAAATTCACAACTAAATTCTTATTTCTAAGTGTAAGATAATAGCTTAGAATCTCCTATAATCCCACATTGCATTTTACATAATTGCTTCCTTTCAAGCACATTATTACCATTTCTCAATATCTGATCATCCTCTGTCTGACCCTAAGCATAACATGGATAGCATATCATTGTCCACAGAGGTTAAGTTTATAAAATTAGTTTTGCCAAAAACATCTCTACTGTGAAAGGAATAGTTCTCAAGACAGGGCTGCCACTAGTTTTCTGAACAGCCTTAGGCACATCATTGACCCTTGTGATGGTTAGTGAATTTCTCTTTTGAACACATCTATTAGGTAAAATAAAATATGAGGGCTTTAAAAAAAAAAGTCATTTCTGAGAGAGAAGAATGCTTGGGAAAATTCTCTTAACATCAAGATGTGACTAAAGGAAGGTATGATAGAATGTAGAATACAAAAAAATTAGTGGAGAAAGTGAAGCCAGAATGCTGAAAGGACATCAAGAAGCCACACGACATGGGGTTTGCTTATTCAATGTTTGCCCTTGTGATTCCTTTTTGTTAATATTGTTTCCAGCTTATTATTTCTAGGTGGAAGTATATGCCCAAACTCACTTTCTATGCCAACACATGGCATTACACAAAAATGTTAAATTGTCAAAAGGCAAGGCTTAAAAAGAAATTGTTTTAACAGAATCAATCTGAGTTGTTTTAATATCTAAACAGAGCTTTGTGTTCATGAAAGGATTATTTACAGTTATCAGGATTTAAACTAATATTAAATTTATTAAAGTTAGAAATTAAAATAGCCTCATTTTTCTTAATGTCTTCAAGTTCTATTTACAAATCTCATTATGGTATTTATGCATCTAGTAAAATGATAATGAGTCCCTTTAATTTTTCTTGGATCAGTGTTTGATTAACTAAAATGGAACAGAATAAGTTCCTTTAAGCAAACAGTCTCCTTTACTAATTAATTAAATTTCCTGGAGCATTTTATATTACTTTTATAAATACAATATATTTGAACTGCAAAATATTGCTGAAAGAAACTACAAAACATTGCAGAAAGATATTAAAGAATAAATAAATGAAGAGATAGTCTATATTCATGGATTGGAAGACTAAACATTATGAAGATAGAAATTGTCCCCAAATTGATCTATAAGTGCAGTACAAAGTCTATCAATATCCCAATTGACTTCTTTGCTGAAATTAACAAGCTGATCCTAAAATTTATATGGAATATTGAAAAACTTTTGAAATAGAACAAAGTTAGAGAAGTATTCATTTTAATAATTATTGCAAAGTTACAGTAATCAAGACAGTATGGTAAAGATAAATATATAGGTCAATGAAAGAGAACTGAAGGTCCAGAAATAAACTCTTATATATATGGCCTATTGAATTCAGATAAAGGTTCTAAGACAATTCAATGGAGAAAGAATAGTCTTTTCATCAGAGAGTGCTGAGACAATGAGTTATCTGAATGCAAAAGATGAATTTAGACCCTTACACTACAAGTTATAATATAAAAAAATTAACTTGAAATGGGCCTAACTGTGTGAACTAAAACTATAAACTCTTAGAATAAAACATAAAAGTAAATCTTCATGATATTGAGTTAGGCCAAACTTTCTTAGGTGTGTCATTAAGTCCAGATGATAAAAGAATTAATAAATTAAAAATTTTGTGCCTCCAAAGACACCATAAAAAGTGAAAAGCCTCAGAAAGGGATAAAATATTTGCAAATCATATACTTGACAAAGACTTGTATCTAGAATACATAAAGAGCTTTTGTATCTCAATAAGACAAGTAATCCAATTAGAAATGGTCCAAAGATTTGCATAGACATCCACCAAAGAAGATTTATGAATAAGCACATCAAAAGATGCTCAGCATAGTCAGTCATCAGGGAAATGCTAATTAAAACCACAATGAGATATCATTTCACTTTCACTAGATGATGCTAATCATAAAGAAAACCGATAACCATTAGCAAGGATGTAGAGAAACTGGAACTCTCATCCATTTCTGGTAGAAACATAAAATGGTGCAAACACTTTGTAAAATGATTTGGCAGTTTCTTAAAAAGTTAAAGATAAATTTACCACATGACCCAGCAATTCTAATCCTAGATGTCCTGGGTACCCACCTAATGGAAATGAAAACATATGCCCACACAAAGGCTTCGATGCAAATGATTGTAGCTGCATATTCATAATAGCCAAACTGTGGAAGCAACTCAAATATCCATCAACTGGGGAGCAGACAAAACAAGTGCAGTGTACCCATTCAACAGAATACTATTCAGCAATAAAAGGGAGGAATGCTACAACATGGATAACATTTAAAACATTATGCTCAGTGAAAGAAGCCAGATGCAAAGATCACATATTGTTTGATTTCACTTATATCAAATAATCAGATAAAGCAAATCTATAAAAATAGAAAGTAGACTAGTGGCTATGTGGGGCTGAGTGTCGGACTGGGAAATGAGGTAGTTAATAAGGGCTCCCCAAAATGTTCATGTTCGAATATTCAAAACCTGTGGATATGTTACCATACATGGCAAAAGGGACTTTGCTGATATCATCAAGTTAAGAATCTTGAGACGGTAAGATTATTCTCGATTGTCCAGGTGGGCCCAATGTCATCACAAGGGTGCTTATAAGAAGGAAGCAAGAATGTCAGAGTGAGATTGATTTAAGGATGATACACTGTTGGTTTTGAAGGTGGAAGAAGAGCCATAGAGCAAGGAATGCTGACAGCTTCTAGGAAGGAGAAAAAGGCAAGAGAACAGATTATCCCTGTAAGAGCCACTAGCAAGGGAATAAGTTCTCCCTGTGAACACCTTGATTTTCATCCTATAGGACCCATTTTGGACTTCTGACCTCCAGAACTATAAGATGACAAATTTGTGTTGCTTTAAACCACTGAGTTTGTGGTAACTTGCTACAATCACAATAGAAAGTGAATACAGGGAGTGACCGCAAATGGCCAGGAAGGATCTCATTGGATTACAGTTATGATAGCACAACTCTGTATATTTACTAAAAATCATTTAATTGTACACATAAAGGTAGTAAATTTTAAGGTATATAAATTACACCTCAACGTATTAGTTTTCTGTCCAAAATGGGTCTTACTAGGCCAAAATAAAGTCATCAGGATAGCATTCTTTCCAGAGGCAGGAGGAAAGGAGAGAATCAGTTCCCTGATCTTTTCCTGTCTCTGAGGGCTACACTCTTTGACTGACTGCCCCACATCACTCTGATCTCTTTGTCCATGGTCATAACCCATTCTCTGACTCTCACCTCTGCTTTCATTTATAAGAACACTTGAGATCGTATTTACAGTTAAACCTTAAAATGATGGAATTAATAAAACTTATAATAGAAATAAAAGCATAAATGAACACATATTGGGCACACCCAGACAATGCAAGATAATCTCCCCATCTCAAGAATTTTAATCACATCTGCAAAATACCTTTTACCATGTAATATAATATATTTATAGGTTCCAGGAATTAAGATGTGAACATCTTTGGAGGCCATCATTCTATCTAACACACTCAATAAAGCTTTTAAAAATTATATATTTGATTCCTGTTTAAGGAATTTCAAATGAGGACAAATTGGCACTAACAAAAACAATCTTTTAAAAATAAAAAACTTATAGATCTAAAGAATAGTTAAATTTAAAAACATATCATAACCATTCTAATTCTGTTTACAAACTAAATCAATTTCTTTAAACCTTTCAGTTTAAAATCACTAAGATTAATAAAAATTCCAATTATTCCCATACTTAACATTAAGATGTTTATAAGTTTTATTAATTTCATCATTTTAAGGTTTAACTGTAAATCCTCCCAATGTTGAAAACATAGTCACCCAACCAACTTAGTTAAACAATTTTTCAATCTCAGGAAGACTGAAGAACTTCTCTTGGAATTTAAAGGCATTATATGATAAATAGATATTTTTCTATTCACAGTGCTAGATTTGGGAGTCATTATTATTTTCAATATAATTTATTTGTTTCAAGGGAAAAATAATCCCTGAAATATTTTCCATTATAGTAATATTTCTCTTAAATGTTTGTTGCCAGTGTGACTCAAACAAATAGCTGCCCTTATAAATTAATTTTAATGCTACCTAATGAATGAATATGAATGTGTTCAGTTTTTCCATTTCCTTTCAGGGCAAACACATCTGGTACTCAGAAGCATTACTGCAATCTCACACAAAGAGGGTCAGTTGATGAAGCTTCTTGAATATCCCAAGTGCCAATGAAAGCAACTTGGCTTCCTCTGAATGCTCTATTTCATGCCCCAAATACTGTGTGAGTGTCTAAAACTACCCGTCTTTCTGATAGTTTTTTGCTTCCCTGATATTCAGGCCTGTATCAAAGGCATTCCTCTATCTTCTTGGTGCATTAGTTGGATCCCAGAGTATCTTCCAAGCCTTATGTTTTCATGGGACTTAAAGTCAATAGGTCCATCTGCCCCATTGGAAGTGGTTTGCCATCTGGCTTTAGGAAATTGGGTCATGGCTTACTGGTTCAAAGTGAACCAGTAGTAAATCTTTCTTATGTTACAGCCCAAAACACAATCATGAAAAGACTGCCTTTGAGGTAAAAAGACACTTCTTTGGAGTGATTCTCAGCTCATTTTACCCACATATGTTAACCAGGAAATCATCAGTCTAATATCATTTCTGGAATACATATTACATGCTGGATGTTTTACAGTCATTAGCTCTGCTACTCACAAGAACCACATGTAAGTTTCATTTCCCCACCTAACAGATGTGTTCCTAGGCTCCAAGAAGTTACTGAGATGTCCAAGATGTGCATCCCAGCAGAAGTGCATGGTGGAATCAAATCTGCATTGGTCTCATGGGTTCCCACACACCTGCTTTCCGTGCCCTAATCCCAGCTTGCTGTCATTCTTCCTGCTACCATGCCATTTGCTTCTACCGTGCTTAAAGGAAGTTAGTGGGTTTTTAAAAATTGGTATATACTACTTGTAGCATTTTTTCCCCAAAATAATAAACAAGCTTTGAATGTAAACAAAATAGTACTTACCATCTAATATTTTCCAAAGCCAAAAAGGAAGAGAGTCCTTGAACGACTTCCACAAATTTTCTTTTAGTACATGTCCATCCTTCTGACTTTTGGCTCTTTCTCAATTGCAAGGATTTGGTTATTTACTTGAAAACAAAATGTCATCAGTACTCATTTGGGCAGAAGGGGTACTTAAGTAGCATACAAATGCAATTAAAAAGGACAAAAAAATTAAGTTCAAATTGCTTGATCATCTCACGTGATAAGTCTCAATCAGAAAAGAAAGGAAGAATGGAGGCTAAGGCCAAATGTGCCACTATCCTAGCTAGGGAATTAAGGGTTCTAGAAGGGAGCTCCTCTTGTATTTAAAATCGCAATCTATAAGAATTGTGTGGACTACAAGCTTAATGGACATTTAAACTTAACCTCACCATCTTTATTGCTGGTTGAATCAGAACTGCTTGGAGTGTTAGGGTGGCAGTCTCCCCTTGGTTCTTGGTGTGCTCTTGGCTGAAGAATGACCAGACACACCAAAGTGTCGATTCCAGACTATTATCCTGCTCCTCTGATTCCTTGCTTGAAAAAATCACCAGCAGGGCCAATGCAATGGAGTAACTTCAGGCAGGAAGCAGTCTTACTCAAGCAGCTCTTTATTGTAGAACAAAATGGATCTGTCTCCAGGAGTGAAGAGAGACTGAGAGACAGACAGATAGACCGACCGACCGACCGACTCACTCATTCACTCACTCACTCACTCACTCACTCACTCACTCACTCACCTACTCACACACACACTATCTCACTCTCAGATTATTTCCTTTTATTAGTCCAGTCTGGGAGAGGGCTCTCAGGAAGTGTGGGATGTTATCAAATGATCAACAGGTGTCCTCAAAATTCTATCTACCTATATGAGCTCCCTCTAAGAAAGCCCACCTTGGGTGGAGAGTGGTGAACCACAATGCAGACTCAAGCTAATGGCATAATAATTACTCTTAGATTACATTACAAATCCTATCATGCCTGAGCTGGGGAATTCCCAGATTGAGAAAGCATTCCCTCCTTTCCCAGGTGTAGCCATTGCTCGGGATAGGATTAAGGGTGGGGCGACATAAAAATGGAGTGCCCGCCCTTATCCTTCTTCCCAGGTGAAGCAACTCGAGACAGTATCAAACCAAAGCAGGGAACCCTTGTCCAGAGAAGAGCCGGAGATTCTAACAATCTACCTAACAGGAGTACAACAGCAAGAATATATTTTTTGCACTTTCCAATATCAATTATCCAGTTGAAAGTATCAAACAATGTTTTAGAACTCTCACAATATGATAACTTGAGAGGTCATTATCTGTGGCAAATTGTGTACAAGTAAAAAAAAAACAAATCCATTATTTTCTATGTGGTCTATATAACAAAAAGCTTTCTATCTTTTTTCAAGTCATTCTAGTTTTAAGATGTAGAAATTGCCTTTGCTTTCAGAGTAATTGAGATATTAATTTTCAGAGAAGATACATAGATATATATCAATATAGTAAAATGATTTACTAATTTTATGCAGTTATTTTTTTTACTAGAAATGCCTACTTTCTAAAAATGAATAGACTTCTAAGAATGGAAACTCAGGAATCACATTTTCCATAAAGCTTTTTCAAAACAGTCTTCTTCATGGAAATCTCTTAGGTTGCCTGATCTTCTGGAGTCAGAGGCCAGAATAGACAGGCTCAGATTCAAGACTCTGGCTGTGAAAGTATCCAGCAATCAGGGCCAACAGATGGAAAATCCAATAAACCTGAATCGGCAACTGATAGATTGTTAGGCAGAAGCAGGCTGGAGGTGAAACCTGGAAGATGATGTTGTGGCTCAGAAACTATAAACTCAAAATATGGTGCTTTGACATGCTGAGGAAGGCTCAGGGTCTCTCTCACCTTTCCCCACTCCTGTCTCTCAATCCTCTGTCTCTCCCAAAGCACAGAATGAAATTGTTCTCTGAAGTTTCGTATCCACCCAAAGTACGGACCTGACAATGAAGAAAATTACTTCTGGTGCCTTCCCCAAGTTTTTGTTAACTCACAGCACAGGAAGAAAGACTAAAGTCTGTCAATGCCCCAAGACAGAATTATCATAAACCATTGCCCCAGGCCATTGTATGTTCTTTAAGCCATTGAATTCCCCTAAAAATTATTCACTACACCTGTAAAAATCATCTACACTTCCCCATTTCCCTTTCCCCTAAGAAGAGTGTGTAAACATCTCTACCCCATTGCATGGTAGGGTAATCACTCCATGATTTCCCCATGCATGTTCATAAATTTGTATGCCTTTTCTCCTATTAATCTGCCTTTTCTCTGTCTTCATCTAAAACACGCTCATCACAAATTTCTGCATGACTAGCTCATTATCTTCCTTCAGGTCTCAATTGGAATGCTACATCATCATGAGGGCTTCCCGGACCACTGTTCTATTAAAAGCCATTATTAACGATTTGCAACTGTTAATTTATTTATCTATTTCCCTTTTGGTCTGTCACCCTCACTACAACGTAAGCCGTTTCTCCTTTGTTTACTACATTATTCCAACCATTTATTAAATGAACGAGTTGATTGATTAACGGTCGAGAAGCCTATTTTGTTCATACAAGGGAACAATTCGAGCAGATGTATCAAAAGAAGCTTCTCTGATCAGAGGCAGTTTCCAAGGAGTTCTGGGTTGAGGACCTTCAGGTTTCCTAGTCAGCCCTGTCCTACCTCCAAGGAGTCTGCTACGTCCCTTACATTATTAGTTTTACTATCTGTCCATCTGCTAGTTACTAAAGAAGTGGTGGAACCACTGAACATTTCAGGAACTGCAGCGGTCAGAGAAGCCTTAAGCCAGGTGGAGCAAATTCTCGTGGGTTCTCACAAGACTGTTTAACTAGCTGTTTTATTGGCCTATTTTCCTCACAGAGGCTTCGAAGCGGGAGCTAACGAGATGGGCTGGTGGCAAAATGAGCTGCCACCAGATGGCAGCAAAGAGGTGTTTCTTCTTTTTGGTTCCCTTTTAATTTTGCCCCTATTTGAGGCTATTAAAATATGATTGTTTTTCAAATATACATATAGTGTCAATGGGTCTTCTCATTTGGCATTTATATGTTTATTTCAAACACTTCCAATTCATAGATTCAATGGAAAAATTCCACTGGATTCAGGGATATCTTCAGAAAAGAAAAAACTCAAAGTTGCAAATTTACTGAATTAAAAATGATAAGTATTCCTTTTCTAGAAAATTTTTAAATTTTAATCTTAGAACCTTACAATCAATACAGAATATACATAAGTTATGATGAAAACATTTCATAATTGGAAATGAATTAATTCACAGGGCACCAATTTGACACACACAAAAAGGAAAATGTAAATACTGCTGTATCAGGTGCTGTCAATAATAATGCACTAACACCAGTATAATTTTATTAATCATTATGATCATTTCTCCCTCCTGTTAGAATGCAACTTCTTAGGATGGCATAAAAGCTTTTAACATTCTGAATCTTAATTAGCTTCACCAAGCAGTAGCTACAGCCGCCTCCCCCTCCATTACCTGCTCTAGTCCTGATAAACTCCCCGCTTCCCAAACACCTCATCACGTCAGTGCTTTGCTCCTGCCTATCCCAGGTCTGGGAATATTCCACCAGCTCTTTTTACCTGTCAAGTTTCTACTTATTTTTCAAGCCTCATCTCAAATGTAATTCCTTCTGAAAGCTTTTCTGCCCTTCATTCTCCTTCAGGCAAAAAGACACTCTTCTTTTAGCTTCAATAGTCCCACAAATATATGACACTTTATTCAGTCATTCATCCAGTAAATAATTATTATTTAATTAGCCATGCACTATACCTGATGTGCCGAGTAAATATAACAATCACGTCATTGCTCTCATAGACTATAGCAGGGTAGGGAGACCTTAAATTAAGAGTTATTTTATTATGAATGCTATAAAGATCTATAGGACACATGTCTTTCACATATGGTTGAGGCTTTCCTGGGAACTGAAGCTGAGATCTAAAGAAGGAAGAGAAGTCACCTAGACTGAGAGAGAAGAGACAAGCATTCTAGGCAAAGAAAAGAACATGTGCAAAACCACCCAGAATCAATAGAAATCCAGTGTGCTAGAGCAGAAAGAGTTAAGGGAAGAAGGGCACCCAGATGAGGTTGGAGAGCTAGGCAGGCAGTGGTTTGTTCAGGCTCCTTAAAGTCTTATTGAGGCTACTGGACTTAATCCAGTAGAGAGAAATCATCAGAAGCTTCGAAGAAGAGTAATACAATAATCAGAAGTGGGTTTGATCTATTACTCTGATTACACAACTAGGTTTGGGAAAGTGTGGAGAGGTTACTGGAATAGTCTAGGTCAGCGCTTTTGATAAATTGGGCTAGGGCTGTAACCATGGAGATGGAGAGAAGCGGAATGATTTGAGTATTATTGAAGAGGCAAGATTGACAGGAATTGGTGATTGGCTGGGGGGAATAAGGGAAGAGAAGGAGTCAATGGGGGGCGAATCTCTGAGGTTTCTAGATTGAGCAGCTAGATTGATGGTTGCGTCATTTCCAGTGGTGATTCAATTTTTATATTACCAATTAATATTTAGAATTATATTGATACTCTATTGTTTAATGTGGTCAAGAGTATATAATAAGAGAACAAATGTGATGATATTTCAAAACTAGGATACCATATTTCTAAAATTACATTTTAAAAATTTGTGGGATTCTAAAAAAATATGAAGTAAAAAATTCGTTATGGTAATGGGGGAACATATCAGACTGGGGCACTTGCTGTGTTAATAAACTCTGCTGCTATCAAAGTCTTTCCACGGCTATTTATTTTTTTTTTTTTTTTTTTTAATTTCAGCATAATATGAGGGTACAGATGTTTAGGTTACGTGTGTTGCCCTTGCCCCCCCTCCCCCCCTCAGTCCAGGTTTCAAATATGTCCATCCCATTGCGTGGTGCACATTGCACTCTT
>CAUYSK010108992.1:0-46706 GCA_963575035.1 Avahi laniger | reverse complement strand
TGACCTGGCTGGGTATGCGTGCAGGATACACTCCTTTTTCTCACAACAGAGCATGCCTAGTTAGAAAGCTCTTTCTGGCTGACTCTTCTATTTCACTAGTTGTGCCCAAGACCCTGTACTAGTTACAGATGCTTCCTGGTGTTGTGTTGGAAGCTAGAAAGAGCTAGTTGCTCTTAACTTTCTTTGCATTGTAAACTCTTTTTGAGAATCTGATAAAAGCTGTGGACACTTTGTTAGCAAACTTTTAAATGGATAAATGCATAAAGTTGTGCATTCAATTTGTGGGACTTCATAGGTCGCTTGAAACATACCCTCACATCCTCCATTAAAACACTCTGTCTAGTCTAATCCTTTTACGGAAGGCAGGGCTGAGGTGGAAGGGCAAGGTTTCCTCATGCACAAGTTAGTGTTCTTTCCTCAGAATTGGCACACATCCCATTTCTTTTTTTTTTTTTTTTTTTGAGACAGAGTCTCACTCTTTTGCCTGGGCTAGAGTGAGTGTCGTGGCGTCAGCCTAGCTCACAGCAACCTCAAACTCCTGGGCTCAAGCGATCCTTCTGCCTCAGCCTCCCGAGTAGCTGGGACTACAAGCATGCGCCACCATGCCCGGCTAATTTTTTCTATATATTTTTAGTTGTCCAATTAATTTCTTTCTATTTTTAGTAGAGACGGGGTCTCGCTCTTGCTCAGGCTGGTTTCGAACTCCTGAGCTCAATCTGCCCGCCTCGGCCTCCCAGAGAGCTAGGATTACAGGCGTGAGCCACCGCGCCCGGCCCATCCCATTTCTTACTCCTACACCTGTGGCAGCTATCACTAAGCAATCACTGCACTAGAGTCAGACGTAGTCTTGCGTTCTCTCCCCAAAGCACTTAGAGTCAGCACGGGAGATGAACTGCTAGCCATCTCATCTCCATGCTGTGAGGAAACAGAGCTTGCAGATGCTGATACTGGAGTGTACTTGTAATACTCCGACAGTCAGTGTCCTGGACGATGGGATCAGCACCTTGATAGACTCCTGTATTGGACACATTCTGTTAATGGTACTCCAGCCATCAGTTACACCAGTCGGAATAATTACTAGTGGCCAAGTCCTGAATGTCTCTCCAGTTTAGCTCCTGTTAATGCTGGAACATTTACCATATATATGTAAGAAAAGGCCAGCCTGAGGCCTTCAGAGAATAAGACCTGTCACAGTCTATGTGACCCGTGACTCAGAATTGAGCTCTGTATGAGATTGTTCTGCTTATTGCTGTTGAGCTGGAATGTGGAAAGCTGAACTTTCATCTGCAAGGCTCAGAGATAGAGGCTCTTTGTACTGGATTTTGGCAGGGCTGGGAGCGGGTGAAACCAGCATTTCCCTTTTGTAGGTTTAAAGGTTCAGGGATAGCAAATGACCTGCTCGTTTAGTTCTCCAGTATTCATATGTCACTCTTTTTTGGCTGTGTTTAAGCTCCTTCGTACTAGTCTACCACCTGTGGCTTGTATGTTTGTGAGAATTTTATTTAAGTGAATTTTTCACTTTATCTCTCAGCTGTCTAGGGTTAGGAACTATGCATTTCAGTATTTCTAAAGTACCTGATAGCCATTTTGTGTGCAGTACATTGTGGCCCAGTGGTGCTTTGAACCGAAGGGTATATTCCAGGAGTTAGAGATTTAGCGTAGTACTTACACGTGGCTCCCAGATGCCTGCAACACAGAAAAGGCCGGCTGGATGGTAGAGAGCCCTGCACAGGCAGGAAACCTTGAGTCTGGCTTCTAGTTTTAGCCTCAGCAGTTTCTCTCTCCGTGACCCTTGTCCACGGCAGACAGTGAAGTCATCCCTTAGCTTCCTTATTTACAAAATAAGCAGGTAATTCTTTCAATTACTTTATAGCTCTGATACTTGTTGAAATACTCTTAAAATAAATTCCAGGCAGAGAGCAGAAGTGATGCCTTAAAGTATGTTCCAACAGCAATTCTTTGACAACTGGGTATCCTCCAGTTCAGTTCAATTTTGACACTACTCAGAATTAGTACAGACCCCACAGGTTGAGAAGCTCTAACCCGAAGACTGCCCTCCGCTCAGATGCCAGCCACAAGTCCAGGTGTCCTCCAGCCACCATCACGTCTGCCCTGCTGGCTACAAATTTAGGGCTACCCGCCACCCCCTCAGGTGTGATACTTTGCCAGAGTGACTCACAGAATTCACATGAGCTATACTTACTGTGACAGAACAGCCAAATTAGAGACTCGTAAGGTAAATGGCGTGGGGGGTGGGTGGCAGGAGCTTCTGTCCCGTGGAGTCAGGGTCCCACCTTTCCACTGTATCCTTATGTTCAGCAGCCAGGAAGCTCACTGAGCCTCATGATCCAGAGTTTTTATCTGGGTTTCATCATGTAGGCACAGTTGATCAAATCATTGGCTATGTGCTTGAACTCAATCTCCTGTCCCTCTCCCCTCCCCAGAGTGGGCAGAGCTGAAAGTTCAAACCCTCTAGTCATGTGGTTGGTTCATCTGATTGTCACTCCCCATCCTGAAACTACCTTACATCCCTCCCTGCCCCACACCCATGAGTCATCTCATTAACATAAGCTCTGCCTGGTCCAGACAGCCTTATTATGAATATCAAGATACTCCTATCAGGAAATTTCAAGGGTTTTAGGAGCTCTGTGCCAGTAGCCAGGGACAAAGACCAATATTTATATATATATATTTTTTGTTGTTGTTGTTGTTATTCTATAGATTGTATGTTAAAAAATTTTATTTCTGTTGTTTGTTTTTAAGAGACTAGAGTCTTGCTATATTGTCCAGGCTGGTCTTAGATTCCTGGGCTCAAGCAATCCTGCTGCCTCAGCCTCCTGAGTAGCTGGGACTACAGATGCATGCCACCATGCTTGGCTGAAAAATTGTTTTTTTCCTAATCAATAAAGTTCATCTGTTTTAGAACAATGTGAACAATTTTTAGTGAGTTTCAGTTAACTATAATTTTTTGGTCATTTGATGGTTAGAAACACACATGTTGCCCTATCTTAAGTGCCCTTTTCAGATAAAGTGCCTGATGCAGGAAAAAGATGGCCTATGTCTCTTACTGAAGTAGACTTCACAGTCCAGCAGGGACACATCCAGAGATATTTGTCCTTTCTTTCGATTTCTTTCACCAAAGGAGCCAGTGCATCAATCAGATGAAGGAAGTGAAGGAGCAATGTGAGGAGCGAATAGAAGAGGTCACCAAAAAGGGAAATGAAGCTGTAGCTTCCAGAAACCTGAGTGAAAAAAAAGACCCAGGTCAGCAGGTAACTTTGGGGATCTTCTGCCAAGGATTTCTAGGAGGTATTCTTATCTTCTCTTCAGGCATTTTGTTCCTTTTATCTGCTGTCTGATTTGCTCTCATCTCTGCTGTCCCTTGTGGGTTCGGTTCCCTGAGGTAGAACAGAGCAGACCTGGTCCTCACCTTGCATGCTGGCCTCCAGTCCCTGTTCCCAATCTCAGGCCTTTACAGAAATTATTTCATTTAAAGCTCATGGCCTAGACCAGCTTATTGATGTGGGGGCAAAAAGAAAAAAGCTCATAGCCAACCTGGGAGAGCTCCGCTGCCGTTGGCCTCTTTTGAAGACACTGGGGTTCATGGAGATGGTCGAGTTCCGTGGCCGGCGTCACACCACCTGGTCAGCGGTGGAGCCCATGCAGAGCCTAGTCTGTCAGACTCCACGTCTTTACTGTGAGCCCGCCTTCTGTTCACAGCACAGGCCGTGAAACTGCCGTTCCAAGCCTCCTGGGAGATCTGTGTTTGTTTTTATACATAGTAGTCTTACTAAGATGTATTTCACCTAGTATTCACCCATGTAAAGTTTACAATTCAGTGGTTTTGGGTATATCAAGTTGCGCAACCACAAAAGCTTAGAACATTTTTATTGCTCTAAAAGAAACCTTGTACCCACTAGCCAGCTTGGCATTTACTTCCAATCCTCATAATCCTAGATAACTTCTAATCTACTTTCTGTCCCTAGATTTGCCTTATCTGGACATTTCCTGTTGATGTCATTATATAGTATGTCCTTTTATTGTCTGGCTTCTTTTACTTAGTATAATGCTCAGGGTTTATCCATGTTGTAACCTGTATCAGTACTTTATTCCTTTTTAATGGCTGAATAATATTCCATTGTATGGGTAGACCACATTTTTATTTATTCATTGTCAGTTGATGGGCATTTGGGTTGTTTCCACATTTTGGCTATTGTAAATAATGCTGCTGTGAATGTTTGTATACAAGTTTTTGTGTGGGCATATGTTTTCATTTCTCTTAGTACTACCTAGGAGTGGAACTGCTGGGTCATATGATAATTTGTATTTAATCTATTGAGAAACTGCCAGACTGTCTTCCAAAATGGCCATACCATTTTACATTCCTACTTCTTCACATCCTGTCCACTCTTGATATTATCCTTCTTTTCACTGTATCCTTCCTAGTGAGTATGGAGTGGTATCTCACTATGGTTTAGATTTGCATTTCCCTAATTAGATGTTGAGAATCCTTTCACATTCTTCATTGGCCATTTGCATATCTTGTCTGGAGAAATATCTATTCAGATACTTCACTAATTTTTAAATTGAGTTATTTTTATTACCGAGTTGTAAGAGTTCTTTGTATATTCTACTATATAAAGATATGATATTGCACATATTTTTTTCCAATTCTGTGGGAGTTCATTTTGTACTTTCTTGATGGTGTTTAATTGAAGCACAAAGAGTCCTAATTTTGATGAAGTCAATTTTTATCTATTTTTTTTCTTTTGTCATTTGTTCTTGGTGCCATATCTAGGGATACTTTGCCTAAACCCAGATCATGAAGATTTACTCTTAAATTTTCTTCTAAGAGTCTTATAGTTCTTATCTCTTACATTTAGGCCTAAGACCCATTTTGAGTTAATTTAATTTTTTTATATGATGTGAGGTAGAGCTCCAACTTCATTCTTTTGTGTGTAGATGTCAAGTTGTCTCAGCACTATTTGTTGGAAAAGACTATTCTTTTCCCCACTCAATTGTCTTGACACTTTGTCAAAAATCAGTGTACTGTAAGTATGAGGGTTTGTTTCCGTACTTTCAGTTCTATTCCATTGTGCTGGCTGTTTGTTCTTATGGCAGTACCACACAATCTTGATTACTGTAGCTTTGAAATCAGAAAGTGTGAGCCTTCCAACTCTGTTGTTCTTTATCAAGATTGTTTTGGTTATTCTGTATCCCTTGACTTTCCATATGACTTTTAGGATTGGCTTCTCAGTTTCTTCATTGGAGGCAGGTAGAATTTTGACAGGGATTAAGTTGAATGTGTAGATCAGTTTGGGGAATATTATTATCTTAACAACATTAATAAGTGTTATGATCCACGAATGTGGGTTGTCTTTCCATTTATTTAGGCCTTTAAAAAATCTCTTTTGACAGTGTTTTATAGTTTTAAGAAATCTTCAATTTCTTTTGTTCAGTTTATTTCTGCATTTTTGGGAAGAACTGACATCTTGATAATGTTGAGCCTTCCTATCCATGAACATTGAATCTCTCTCCAATTATTTAGTTCTTTGATTTCTTTTATCACAGTTTTATAGTTTTCCTCATATAGATCTTGTACAAATTTTGTCAGATTTATACTTAAATATTTCATTTTTTATTTCATTTTTGGGATGCTAATGCAAGTGGTATTGTCTTTTTAATTTCAAATTTCACTTGTTCGTTGCTGATACATAGGAAAGTGATTGACTTTTGTATGTTAACCTTGTATCCTACAGCTGTGCCATAATCATTTATTGATTCCAGGAGGTTTTTTTTTTTTTTTTATCAATTTTTTCCAATTTTCTACATAGATGATCATATCATCTTCAAATAAAGACAGCTTTTTTTTTCCCTCAATCTGTATACTTTTCCCCCCTTTTCTTATCTTATTGCATTAGCTAGGATTTCTGGAACGATGTTGAAAAGGAGTGGTGAGAGGGGGCATGCTTGCTTTGGTCCTGATCTTAGTAGAAAAGCTTCAAGTTTCTTACCACTAAGTATGATGAGTATGATGTTAGCTGTAAGTTTCTTACATTCTTTATCAAGTTGAAGAAGTTCCTCTTTATTCCTGCTTTACTGAGAGTTTTTATCACAGTGGGTTTTGGACTTTATAAATGTTTTTTCCATATCTGTTGATATTACCATGTGGTTTTTCTTTTTTAGTTTGTTGATGTGATGGATTACATTAATTGATTTTTAAATGTTCAACAGACCTTCCCTACTGTGATAGATCCCACTTGGTCATGGTGTTTAATTCTTTTTATACACTATGGATTTGATTTGCAATTTGCTAATATTTTGTCAGGGATTTTTGCATCTGTGTTGATGAGATATATTGGTCTGTAGCTTTCTTTTCTCATAATGTCTTTGTCTGATTTTGGTATCAGGGTAATGCTGGCCTCATATAATGAGTTATATTGCTTCTGCATCTATTCTCTGAAAGAGATTATTGAGAATTGGAATAATTTCTTCCTGAAATGTTTGGTAGAAATCACCAGTGAACCAATATGGGCCTAATCGTTTTTGTTTTGGAGGGTTATTAATTATTCAGTTTCTTTAATAGATATAGGCCTATTCAGATTGTATAATTTTCTTGTGTGAGTTTTGGCAGATTGTGTCTTTGATAGAATTGGTCCATTTCATCTAGTTTATTAAATTTACATGCCTAGAGTTGTTCATACTATTCATTTATTATCTTTTTACTCTCCATAGGATCTGTAGTGATATTTTCCCTTTCATTTTTGATATTAGTAATTTCCGTCCTTTTTTTTTTTTTTTAATTGAGACAATCTCACTCTGTCACTCCAGGTAGAGTGCAGTGGCATCATAAATAGCTCAATGCAACTTCCAGCTCCTGGGCTCAAGTGATCCTCCAACCTCAGCTTCCTGAGTAGCTGAGACTATAGGTGTGTGCCACGACGCCCAGCTAATTTTTCTGTTTTTAGCAGAGATGGGGTCTCACTCTTGCTTAGGCTGGTCTCAAACTCCTGAGCTCAAGCCATCCTCCCGCCTCGGCCTCCCAGAGTGTTAGGTTTATAGGCGTGAGCCACTGCACCTGGCCCTTTTTTTTTTTTTTTTTAATTAGACTGGCTAGAAGCTTATCAACTTTATCTTTTCAAAGAATAAGCTTTTAATTTCATTGATTTTTTTCTTTATTGATTTCTTTTTTTCAATTTCATTGATTTCTGCTCTAATTCTTATTTCTTTTCTTCTACTTACTTTGGATTTAAGTTGCTAGGTTTTTTCCTAGCTTCCTAAGGTGGAAACTTAGATTATTTGATTTTAGAACTTTGTTTCTTTTTTAATACATGCATTCAATGCTATAAATTTAAGCACTGCTTTCACTGCATCCCACAAATTTTGATAAGTTGTGTTTTCATTTTCGCTTAGACTAGAATATTTTTTTAATTTCTCATGAGACTTCTGCTTTGACCCATGTGTTATTTAGAAAGATGTTGTTTAATCTCCACATATTTTGGGGTTTTCCAGTTACTTTTTCTGTTGTTGATTTCTAATTTACTTCCATTGTGATCTGAGAGGAGACACTGTATAAATTCTGTTCTTTTAGATTCATTAAGGTGTGTTTTATAGTCCATAACATGGTCCATCTTGGTGAACGTGCAATGTGAACTTAAGAAAGTGTAATCAGTTGTTGGATGTAGTCGTCTATAGATGTACATTATGTCCAGTTGACTGATGGTGCTGTTAGTTAAACGATGTCCTTACTGATTTTCTGCCTGCTAGATCTTTCCATATTTGATGGTTTTGAACTTTCTAGCTGTAACAGTGGATTTATCTATTTCTCCTTGCAATTCTATCAGTTTTTGCCTCATGTAGGTTGATACTCTGTTGCCAGGTACATACATGTTAAGGATGTCTTCTTGGAGAATTGACCTGTTTATCATTTTGTAATGCCCCTCTTTATTCCTAGTAATTTCCCTTGCTTTAAAGTCTGCTCTGTTTGAAATTAATTTGCCTACTCCTTTTCATAAGTGTTAGTATGATATTTTCTCTAACCATTTACTTTTATCTTTATTTAAAAATTTTTTTCTAACCATTTACTTTTAATCTGTAGTGTCTTTTTATGTAAAGTAGGTTTCTTATAGGCAACATATAATTAGATCTTGTGTTTTGATCCACTCTGACAGTCTGTCTTTTAATAGATGCATTTAGACCATTGACAATGTGATTATTGTTCAAAGTGATTACTGATACAAGTTGGAGCAGTAGCTGCCATATTTTTTATTGTTTTCTATTTCATTATCCTGTTCTTTGTTCCTCTTTTTGTCTTCACTCTTTCTGCCTTTTGTGGTTTTAATCAAACATTTTATATAATTTTCTTTACTTCCTTGGCATATCAGTTAGGTTCATTTTTAAATTTTTTTTAGTGTTTGCCTTGGAGTTTGCAGTATACTTTTACAGCTAATTCATGCCACTTTCAGATAACACTATACCACTTCAGAGGTCATGCGAGGACTTTGTAGTAACAAAATAATCCTTATTCCTATCCTCTTATCCCTTGTATTATTGCTGTCATTCATTTCAGTTATGTATAAACCTAGATAGGCAGGCAGATATACGTGTTACATAAATCAGCATACATAATAGAATATATTGATGCTAATAGTATTTTGAACAAACTGTTATCTGTTAGATCAATTAAGAACAAGGAAAATAAAAGGTTTTATTTTACCTTATTCCCGTTTTGATGCTCTTCCTATCTTTATGTACATCTGAGTTTCTGACCTATATTATTTTCCTTCTCTCTAAAGAATTTCTTTTAACATTTCTTGCAAGACAGGTCTACTGGCAACAAATCACCAGTTTGTCTGAGAAAGTATTTCTCCTTCACTTTTGAAGATAATTTTGCAGTGCACAGAATTCTAGGTTGGTGGTTTTTTTCTCAACACTTTAAATATTTCACTCTTCTCTCTTCTTCCTTGCATGGTTTCTTAGAAGTCGGATGTAATTCTTATCTTGTTGATCTATAGGTAAAGTGTGTTTTTCCTCTGGCTTCTTTCAGGATTATTTTTTTAAAAAATTTTGTTTTTTATCAGGAATTTTTTCTTTATGTTTGATTTTCTATAGTTTGGAAATGGTATGCCTATGTGTAGGTTTCTTAGTGTTTATCCTGCTTGGTGTTCTCTGAGCTTCTTTGATCTACGGTTTGGTGTTTGACATTAATTTGGGGAAGTCCTCAGTCGTCATTGTTTCAAATATTTCAAAGTAACTTCTGTTACTTTCTTTTCTTCCTGGTATTCTCATACCAGAGTTGTCCCACAACTGTTTATTGTTCTGTTCTGTTTTTTTCAGTCTTTGTTCTTTTTGTCTTTCAGTTTTACAGGTTTCTATTTAGATATACTCAGCCTCAGAGATTCTTTCCTCATTGTGTCTACTTTGCTAATAAGCCCATCAAAGGCATACTTCATTTCTGTTACAGTGCTTTTTTATCTCTAGTATTTTTTTTTTTTTGGTTCTTTCTTAGGATTTTCATCTCTCTGCTCATATTGCCCACTCATTCTTTTTTTTTTTTTTAAATGCCCATCGATTCTTGCATACTGTCTACTTTATCCATTAAAGCCTTTAGCATATTGTCATAGTTGTTATAAATTTCATCGGATAATTCCAGTATGTCTGCCATGTCTGGTTTTTATGCTTGTTCTGTGTCTCCAAATCGTGTTTTTGCTTTGTAGTATGCCTTGTGATTTTTTCTTGATAGCTGGACATGATATAGTGGGTAAAAGGACCTGCTGTAAATAAGCCATTAGTAACGTGGTGGTATGTTGTAGGGGAGGAAAGTGTTCTATAGTTCTGTGATTAGTCTTTTAATGAACCTCTGCCCCTTGGCTGTGAACTTCACATGTACTTCTTGGTATCCACTTCCCCCACCCCTTACGTGGGACAGGATGGCTAGAGAACGGGCTGGGGGTTGGGCATTTCCCTTCTCCTACATGGAAGGCAAGAGCTCACTGGGGTTGAGTGTTTCCCTTCCCTCAGGTCAGTTAGGCTCTGATCGTACCCTAGCAAGTTAGGCTCTGAGTTTCTCCTGAGGGCAGGCTTTATTAAGGAGAACAGAGTGCTCTGGCCTATTTCAAAATGGTTCCTTTTCCCTTCCCACTGCTGAAAACATGAGGGGATTTTTCTCCAGTGGTCTCTGTGAGAAACCTGGTCAAGCTCCTGGAGGTGAAACTCACAAAAGTGTTTTCTCAGGCTTGTCCACACTAAGCCTCCAGCAATTCATCAATTACAGTTCAGGTTTTCCTCCTTCGACACTGATGTCCCTAGTGGTTTCTGCTCGAGTCTCTGTCCTGGCAGGCCACGGCTCCCTGTATGTGGCTGGCTGTCTCTAGTCTTAGGGGCAGTGATGTACTCTGTGTTTTCACCTCTCTTCCGGATCCAAGAAGAGTTGATGGTTTTTCAGTTTGTTGAGCTTTTTACTTGTTTTTGTCGGGACTGAGTGGTGACTTCTAAGTTCCTTACGTGAGGCACTAAAAACTGGAAGGAAGTCCTCTTGCTTAACATAGGTGTTTAGAGATGTAAATTTCCTTCTAAGCACTACTTTAGCTGCCTCCCATAAGTTTTGGTATGTTGTGTTTTTGTTTTCATTTGTCTCAAAGCATTTTTTAATTTGCCCTGTGATTTATTGTTTGACTCATTGGTTATTTAGGAGTATGGTATTTAATTTTCATATGTTTGTGAATTTCTTAAGATTCATGATTTATAATTCACTCCATTGTTATTGGATAACATACTTTGTGTGATTTTAGTTATTTAAATTTCTTGAGGCTTGCTTTGTGGCCTGACATATGTCTGTCCTGCAGAATATTCCGCACGTCCCTGAGAAGAATGTGCATTTTGGCTCTTGTTGGGTAGAGTGTTCTGTAGATGTTTGTTCAGTCTGGTTGGTTTATTGTGGTGTTCATGTCTTGTCCCCTGTTGATCTTCTGCAGAGCTATTAACCCCACATTGAAAGTGCCTTCTGGGAGGCCTTGATTCAACTTCACATGTTCTGATTTAGGCCTTGCAATAGGGCATGACCAGAGCAGATCGTGCTATTTCTCGGGGTTTTTTGTTGTTGTTCTTATTTGTGGGAAGGATATGGTGGTGCTTTGCATTGTGTGGGGTTCTCGTAAGGTTTTTGGTCACAGAGCCCTGCCATCCTGTGCTCTTGTTTCAGCTCCAAACCCTCAGCAAGCCTCAGCCCAGGCCGCAGGAAGCAGGCCTGCCACAGGCAGAGGTGCCACAAGGGAAAAGAAACACACCCGGTGATGGTGAGTCCCAGATGCCTACCCCCAGTTCCGAGGTGGCTTTGGATTTGAAGAGTCGAGGTGAGAAAAGTAAGTGGAAAGTTGCATTTTTACCCCCTCCACAGCCCTGTTCAAGTTGGAAAAGTAGCAGCAGCTCATGTATTCCAGTCCATACAGAGACTCCATGGGCAGAGCATGTGGCTTGAGACAGTGGGTGAGCTCGGCAGTGGGGCTGCCAGGAGGCAGGGCAGTGCCTCTCTGGGCACCTGGACTTGGGGCTGCAGGGCTTTTCCTCTGTCTTACTGATGTCTTTTCCTTGTAAACTAAGTGCCTTGTTCTTCGGCAGCTATGAGAGAAAGGTCCAGGCTGCACCTTTATTCAGAACATCAGTGGGATTATTGGCGTTAAGGGGAGAGGTGCCTGAGCCCCAGGTAGCTGTCATTGGGAACCAAGGGGCTGTACTGTCCGTAAGTGACTCCTGGGTTGACTGGCATGCCCCCGCTGCCAAGTACTTGTCTCGGATGGACACAATGATCAGATAACTCAGCAGTACACCCTCCTCCATTTGTAGTTGTTGAGATAATTTAGTCCAGTTTTTTCTTTTTTCTAAAGTGCTTTTCTCTTCCTTGTGGTTCTGAAGGTGAGCTGCAGGCACAGAGAGGCCTGCAGTCTGCCGCTGAGGTTACAAAATAGTTACCCACCTGCTCCCCTGTATATAGCGCACCCCATCCCCACTCCTTGGAAAAGCTCTGGGAATTGAGTGGCATGAGGTTTTGTTTTGTTGTTGTTTGTTTTAATTCAATGCTGGTGAGGTCATAGGTAACTGTTTTGTACACAGGGGAAACCAATGAGATCCAGTTTGTCAGCGAGAAGGAGCCTCAGAGGGACAGCCTAGGGCTGCCACAGGAGCCAGGCCGGGAGCAGGCTGTGGAGGAGAGACCTGTGGGCGGAAGAGGCTTGGGGGGAGCCAGAGAACTGAGCCGAACCCCACAAGTACCAGCTGCCCTGTTGCTGAGCCAGGAAAATCAGGAGACTGAAGGCCTTGAGCGGGACCAGCTTGTCATCCCCGACGGGCAGGAGGAGGAGCAGGGTGCTGCTGAGGAAGGTGGGTTAGAGGCCCCGTGGTTGCCTGCGCATGCCTTTCTACCAGCCAGCCCTCTCGATCTCCTTCCGACACCAGACAGATCCCCCTGAATTTTACTAACAGCGCTTCATGATTTGGTAGTTCCTTTTCGTCTCTATGTTTGTTATCCATTATCAAGTGGGAGTCAGCAAGGAAGAGCAGCACACACTCCAGTGCTTGAGGTTTCGGAAACAATATTAATAGGAAGTGAAGGGTACCTTGCAGGTGGATGACCTAGAATGGGCATCACCGCTAGCAGGCAGTCCCCATGCCTGGTCTTTGTATTTCCACTTCCTCATGCAGTGTCTGGTGCAGCACACATAGCCAGTCTGCCTGGTGAATGAACAACTGGAGGGAAGGAAGGAATGATTGGGTAGATGGAGGTTAACACATATTTCAGCACTGAGGAAAAGTGACATGTGAATCCCACCTTTCTGGTTTGGTTTACTTTTTTCTTTTTAAAGAAATAAAGTGTGGGAATATTCTGAGATCAACAGAATATTCTGAGATATATTTCAGTCCCTTAAAGATGTAGAAAATTTCTATCCCACCTGAGCCAGGAGCACTTCCGAAGACAGGACACCTGAGATCTGGGGCAGACCAAGTAACAGAATTTGGAAAATATGCTTATTTGCAGAAGTTACCCTGATTCCAATCTAATTTTCACTTTAGTTTCTCATTCTGAAGAATGTGTCCTCCCAAGCTCCAGTTAGAGAATTGCATCTTGTCAGCCTCCCCGACAGCATTCCTGCTTGGGTCTCTCTTAGCCATGCCTGCCCAGCAAGGTGCTCCTGGTGTGAGGGCGGGAGAGCACACTTGGGCAGCTCAGCCAGTGGGGCTCAAGTGTGACCACTCAGCAGCTGGTCGCAAAGTGCAACAGCTAATGGTGGACCTTTGATACTGCAGGCCCTACATGATGTGTACCTGGTTCTAGATGCAGTTGTAGTAATCTCATTTGAAGAATAAATCTGTTGGGCACGCAGGCCTGTGCTTTGTTTCCACCTCAGGCAGCGAGTGCAGAGAAATAGAATAGAACTAGAGCTGGTTTTCCTGGCATGCTTTTCAAAAAACAAAAATGATTTTGTTTACCCATCTGTACATAAATATAGAATGTTTAGGTTAAACCCTTTGAATAGGTCTCTATGCATTATGTCCTGATCTTTTCTGGTTGCTGTTCTTTCTAGGGATGAATGTAGTAATCAACACTGTAATTCTGTAAGTATGATGGGCAGTTTTACCCTTGGGCACACAGTAACAACTCCATTTCTTCTCTCAGAGCGATGAGCTATTCAAAGGAGATGCTATCATTAGTTCGAAATCTGTTTCCTAGAACAGCGGTACCCTTCACCTTGAGATGATTGCTTCTTTAAAAAACTGGGATTTTGTTTTAGTTAGCTAGTTAGATTCTCCACTTCCAGCCTGGAATATAGCCTTTTGTAGCAGAAGCAAGCACATGAGTCCCTATCATTTCCAGAGAGGTAGCAAAAAGATCTGACTGGGATGAGCAGGATAAACCCCAGCACCTGGGCTCTGGTGTTCCTGTGGCATCAAGAGAGAAATGATGCAGCTTATATTTTATGGGCTAATTTTACAGGGAGAAACCAGCAAAAAGTGGGAGGAGATGATGACTACAACATGGATGAAAATGAGGCGGAATCCGAAACAGACAAGCAGGCAGCCCTTGCAGGGAATGACAAAAACCTAAATGGTAATAGCAGTGGTGATGTGGTAGGGGGAGAGGGGGAGGGGAGTGGATCCCCTTTCATTTTCTCTTTCTGGTCCTTCACTTTGTCCTGTGAATCCCAGCAGTAGTATTTTAAGTAATTGATCATTTCAAGGAGACTGTCTTTTCTTCAGGAGCCTTTGAAAGTAAGGGCAGTGGAGCAAGGTGAGGGTTGCAAACCCCAAGGTGATGAAGACCTTTCAGGAAGTCTGCATATCTCGTGGGGCTCAAGCCCTCAGATATCCGTTGGAGGATTTGTTTTCATGCCACTACTCAACAAAATGGCTAGGTCACCACTTGATCAGTCTACATCACAAATGAAAAAGCCCTAATATATGCACAGAGCTTCCAAGCAGCTTTTATAGCTGTACTTTATTATTATTTTGAATTTTTGAAGAGTCCAGTCCAGTGTCTTATCAAATATATCAAATTTTAGTTATATCTATTTCCTTATGATGGATTCAGGTTGAACATTTTTGTAGCGACAGTTCTGTTCCTTCTCCTTCCCACCAGGAGGCACAAAATGGCAGCTTTTCTTACTGGTGGTATTGATGCCTTGGCTAAGGTGCCACCTACCAGGTCTCTCCATGGTAAAGGTCCATTTTCTCTTTGTAATTAATGTCATCTTGAAGAGGATGCTTTGAAATGGTGTGGCTTTACCATTCATTGATGAACTGCGTAAATGGTGATGTTTTAAATTGTCTTTGTGCATTTACTGCCTGACATTCTTTAAGGAACTCAATTCCTAACCTCAACACACTTGTTTTAGTATCACTATGGACTCATGGTGTCCTTTTTTAAAATTCATTTTTCTATCGGATTCTTGGTGTTTTCCTTCTTAATTTGTAAGAGCTCTTTGTATGTTAGGGAGATTGCCCTTTATCTGTGGTGTTAAGTTGCAAATACTTTCTCTCAATTTCTCTTGGTTTTGCCTTTGGTATGTTTGTCATGCAAAAGTTTCAAACATTTGAATGTTTTATTGCTTCTGCATATTGAGTCATAGTTAGAAAGGCTTGCCTATTCAGTGTTGGAAAGAATTCACCCCTGCTTTCGTTTGGTATGTTTTCATCCAGAATGCTTTCCAGTTTTACTTGTAGTTGCTATTACAAAGTAAAACACAGATTCAGAAAACCACGTGAAACAAATGAGGTTTCAAAGGTGAACACCTTGTAACTGCTTCCCCAGTCAAGAAACAGAACTTGGCCGGCCCCCCCAAAGACCCCTCTGTATCCCCTGTCCCAGTCAGAGCATCGTCTCTAAGAGTATCAGCTCTCCTCACCTTTACAGTAAGCATTTTTTTGAATTTATGGGTTTATCACCCAAGTGGACATCCCCAGACCTCATAGTATATAGTCTTGTTCATTTTCTTAAATTTGATGTCTTTTAAGTCTTTCTTAATCTACAGGTTTCCCCTCCATTCCTTTCTTTCCTTTATAATTTGTTAAAAACCTAAGCCATGTAACCTGTGGTTTCCCAGTGTCTGAATATTGCTGATTGTATATTCATGGGCCAGTTTCACATGTTCTTCTGTTCTATTTTCTGCAGATTGGCAGCTGGATCCATAGGCTTGATCAGACTAAGATTCAGGCTCAAGCCCTTGGTCAGATGATGGGTAGTGATGTATTCTTTCATCAGGAGGCACCTAATGTGTGATGTCTTTCTTTTTGTAATGTTGCTCAGTACTTGATGCTCAGTACCTATGTCTGTTAATTCATGTGTTTCATTTGTTTATTGGAACATTCTTATAGACATTTCAGTGGTATTGTTCGTATACGATAGGCAGGATAAATGCTTGATTCTTTCTCTTTATTTACCAGTTTTCAGAATAATGAATTATATCCCCATCATCCCCTGAAGGTGACCTCTTTTTTATATTAATATCATTATCATTTAAAATGATATAAACATATTTGATCGGTTTCACTCAGTTGCATTTATTATCCTTTGTGAAGTTTCAAATTGTTTTATCTTCTTTGGCTGGTTGGACCTCCCCTACTTTTATCTGAGACTTCGGTTTCCTTTGTTTCTCTTGTTCATGTCCTGCAATCTTCACTCCACATTTAGCACTTTTTCTCTGCCTGGGAAGGAACCCCAGAAAGGAGCCCTGGCCTATCAGTTTCAGGAATCCATGGGCTTAGCCTCTGCCAGCCCCTTTAACCTGTGCTATGGCTGCCTTGTGGTTACCTTCTATGAGAGCAGCAGGACCCCTCCCACTGCCCCATTGGCCCACAAACTTGCTGGTGTATACCTGTTGGATATTTGGGCTTCTCCTATTCTCACATCCATCCCATGCTCCATTGCTTCCCTGTTTTTTTTTTTTTTTTTTTTTACTTAGACGTTGGTAACACATGAGTGGTTGTCCACAGTTTGCCTTTAACTGCTTGAATTTTAGGGTCTGCAGGATTCCTTGTCATCTAATTTTGTTGTAAATGTCCATGATTTTTGAGTTTTTTAATTCAATTGCTTTATGTAGGAATTCTGAGAGATTTAAAAACTATTCCACTGTTACTACCATCTTTCCAGAATTATCCTCTGCTTTCATATTTTATATTAAGATCCAGTTCATTTGAATGTTGTTATGGCTTGAGGGTATGGGTCCAGTTTGATCTCTTTCGAAAGGGCTATCCAATTGGCTTAACATCGTTTCAAATCACCATTTGCAATGCCACCTTTACCAAATACTAAATTTCCATATGTATTTGGGTCTACTTTTGGACTTTCTGTTTCTCTTCCATTAGTTGCTCTGTAGATTCACACTGTACCATACTATTCTAAGTATAACATAACAGCTTTCTTTAATAGCTGGTAAGGATATTCCCTCTGGGAAAAAATCTCAGACATCTTCCCTTTTGATTCCTTCTCGGACTCAGATTCAAAGTGTTAGATCTCATTCTATTCATGTCTCTTACCTTCTTTTTTCATATTTTCCATTTCTGCCTATCTGGGCTGCATTCAGAATATTTCCTCAGAAATACCTTCCAGTTCACAAAGTTTTCTTCAGCTATACCTTATCTGCTCTTTAACTGGTAAGTTTTTTAGTTATTTTTTTCTGCAGGTGCTCATTCATGGTAACTTGTTTCCTTGTGTGTTTTGTGCTTTTTAACTGTGAGCTCCTAGTTTTCTTGGGACTTTTTCTGTGGTAAGTCTTTAAGGGTTGAGTTACAGTTATATTTCACTAGAGAAAGTGATTTGCCCCTACCAGCTGAAATGAGGGCACTACAAACTCACAGCCTCCTTAAATTCTCTTTAAGTTTTTTGGATCACATAGGAAATGTGAATTCAAATTATAAACCTTCAGACATCTTGTGGTTAGTCCTCATGTGGTTAAGAAACCCCCACCCCGCCCCATTCCACACCCAGGCTTTCTTTGCTGTCCCATTTTCAGGTCAGCTTTATTTCCCATTATCTTTCAACCAGGGATGTGAGCCTTTGGTTGTTTGGCTGATGTGGGGGGTCTCCTACTTGACACTCCACCTTGAGTGCAGCCCAAGTCTTTGGTTTTTGTACTCCTGCACCTTTTGAAGCTGTGAAGGGAGAAGCGTAGTATCTTCAGGCCTCAGTGTCAGGGCCAATCCTGGCTTTGATGCTTGCTTTCCCTTCATTTTTGGCCTTGCAAATGCTTTCTTTTTTTTACCATATGGGCAATGCATTATTCTTAATGTTTTAGTATTTTAAAAAAATTTTAAGTTTTCAGTTTGAAATGATTTAGATTTTAAAATGTAGTAACAAGAATTTCTGTATACTCTTCATCAAGGTTTCCCCAAATGTTAACATCTTATATAACCACAGTACAACTACCAAAATAAGGAAATTAATGTTGATATAATGCTATTATCTAACCCATAGACTTTATTCAAATTTAATGCATGTCCAACTAATCTTTTTTCTCATTCAAGATGTAATCCAGGATCATACACACTGCATTTATTGTCATACCTCTTTAGTGTCCCTTAATCTGGAGCTGTTTCTGTCTTTATCATTCATTTCATTCATCTTTTTTGAAGTACAATGGCCCAGTTGTTTTGTAGAAAGTCCCTTAATTTGTTTGTCTGATCCAGCAATGCATTCTTAAACATTGTCTTTGTATTTATCTAGGATGTCAGTTGTTTCAATTGGCAGTTGTTTGGTGTTTCTAGAAATGGAAGTCCTAACTTGATTTTTAAGTTATTTTCAAGGACTCTGAGGTAATTTTTTTAAAAAGGCAAAAGGCTAATAACACATTAGCAGTAAGAATGATAAGTAAATACAGAGTCTCTCCATCTTTCTGTTCTTGGGGTCATTGACTCCACTCATTTGTATACTTCAGTTCTTCAAGAGCATGTTTCACGGTCTGGTCACATCTGTTTTAACCACCTTTTAAATGGGCCTAGTGTCTTACAGAATGCATGGCTTTGCAGTGAAGCCTTGTGATCTTGCAAACCCTACACTCAGGTGTCCTAAGGACTTGACCTTGTGCAAGGTTTTAAACAAAGTGAGGTAGGCAAAGCAAAGAAAATAAATGCCCTGTCAGCTCTTCTAAGAAATAGTGTTAAGTTCAAGAAATGTCAACATAAGCTTCAACATTATTTTAAGATTATGTCTTTGAAATAGTTTAAGACTCTAGTTGCTCTAGGGAAATTAGAAGAAAACGGCATTAGCTTGAACTTAATTAGAGACTTTGAAAGACACTATTAATTTAATATGGCAGTCATTTAATTGTCATTAAATGTCCTTTGTGTGTCAAAGGATAGAGTAAGACCAGATGGTGCAAGCCACATACTTCAGCTCTGTCAAGGGGGAGCTTTGGAGTACCAGGAGCTGTCTGAAGCCATGGATGGCTCTTTAGGAGGCTGCGTGTGCTCCTGGAAGGTGCAGTGGCAAGGGAGTCATGCCATGTAAGAGGGCTATGATTATACTAAAGCTTAATGAAAGTACATTTGGTCCATTTTATAGGACATGGGGCATTATTTTACTGTTTTAAACAATTATGGAATCTTTGGGTATTTTAACTTTGTTACATGGAACACTGTTGGCCATACGTATATGGTCTCTTTTGCCATCTTGCCCTTGATTAGGAATGCAATTCCAAATCATAGTGTTGGTATGGGAGATACAGTCCTCTTTATGGCACACTTTCTAGAAACTTATGCAAAATGGGACCTGCCTGGGCTGCTTTCTCAAGATGTTAAAATATTAGAATGTTATGTGTGAGTTTTTCCTTTTTAGTTTTTATTGAAGATCAGAAAAGAAACGCCATAAATTTATTTGATCAGCGTGAAAAGCGGAATCATACACTCTGAATTGAGCTGGAATTCACATATTTTACTTCAGGACCGAAGACATCACTACAAAATATTCATGAGGGACTGGATACTCAGAGCTGTGAAATGTACTGAGTAAAATGTACATCTAAAGATGATTATTGTGGAAATGAGTACGTACTTTATGTAGGAAAAATTGGACTTTTAGACGGTTTTGTGGGGTTCTTTTAAACTAATAAAATTTGTCAAAATTTTTGGCTAATAGGTATTTCATGAAAAGATCAACACCAAAAATAGAGCACAAGTTCTCCTTCAAGTGTGGCAGCAGTGGTACTCCTTTATTCTGGACTATAACTGTGTAAAAAAAAAAAAAAAAAAGCAACCTGTAGGAAGAGTCTGTCTTCTGATGTGAAGGAGACTGACTTTACAGAGAACTCCTCCCCCCTCCCCCCCCCCCGAGTCCTCTTCTCTGAATGAACACGCTGGGCTGATTTCTGTTCTCAATGGTATACACAGTGAATGACTGGCTTATGCTCTTGTGCAGTCACTTCCTATTCTGACAATCAATGGCCTAGAGCACTGACTGTTAACACAAACATCGTCAGCAACAGTTTTAAACAAATCTAAATACAAAGCTGTTTTGTGTGAGAATTTTTAAAAAGACTACTTGTATAATAACCTCTGCCATTTTTAATGTACAAAACACTATTAAGTGTCTTGTAACTTGAACATTTGTGGTCTATACTTACTTTGCTTCATATGTGTGGGCAAAGCAAAATCTTCTCTAATAAGTACATACTACCAAAAAAAGCAGTGAATGGATTATACTTTTGACAAAAAGGGCCCAAACAGAGCTTGACAAGGGCATACCTGTAGCAGAGCGCAGTGAGGACAGGTTTGTGTTGACAGATCTGTGCCTACTTTATTACTACAGTAAAAGAAAAACAAGTTAATTGATGTTGAACGATATATACAGTGTTACAAATTGGGAATGTTTGGAAAGAGAAATGAAATAGTTATTTTTGTCATAGTTTACACATTTTGCTTATGGTAAGCGACTCACAAAACTGATTTAAAAATGAAAGGTTAACATTAATTTTGAAAATGACTATGTATTCCATAGTTCTCAGTGATACACAATGACATTAGGTTTGACTTGAGTTGGTTCCTAATATTTATAGTAAAAGAGGTTCTTACCACTAGGGAATGTGACTGGCAAAATCACATTAATGACTTATTTTCAGTGAGGCTTTCTAAGGGTAACTGGGAGAATCCACAGGATTTGGGATGCAGGAGCCTCAGAGATCATTGTGTGTAACTCCCTCATTTTCAGAGAGGAAAGTGGGGTCGAGAGAAGTTATGGAACTTGTACCTGGTGAGCTGTAGCGCCTCACTGTGCCCCTGCAGTCACTGAAGGTGCACTGTGTTTGCGTTCATGTTGCCACCTCCAACTTGAATATTCTTCATGTGTGATATCTTTTTGCCCAGTCACTAAGATTTAACTTTTCCACCCAGAAAAGGCAACAGAAGAAGGGTATGAAGTCTAAGACTCTATCTAAGTCCTTTTCCAACCTCCCTTTGTGTCCCAGTCTTGGGGTTGATAGGAATTTTCTCTTGCTTTCTCAATTAATACTCTATTCATCTCATGTTTAATTAGTGTACATAGAGTTGCTGAGAAATAAAATACTGTTAGTTCAACTTTTAAAACTGTTTTCACAGCTTTCATTGTTCTTAGCTGTTTTCTGTTCATCCCCTATTAAAGAATCAAGCTTTCAAATCGTGGATTAAGGATGGTGGTTTGCCTTAAACCTTTTGTAGAATGAGATGGGGTATCATCATAAACAAAAAAATAAACACAATGCTTTCCTCCTCGCATACAGGGCCCCAAAGGCCATGTGCTTAGCAGCTATGTGTGCACTCTCAGCTTTCTCCAGGCAGCCATGCTCACACAACTGGCTTCCCTTGGGATCAAGGCATGATCCAAGGCAACAATGGAGAGAGGGCTGAGAGCTGTTTCAACGAAACAAAAACTTGTGTAACATCATCAAGTAGGTATCAAAGCCCTGGCCTTGGTCTTTTGGTTTTATCCAAAATTAAACTGGTAGTTATTCCATTTAAAATTAATAAATTCTTACTGTAAATTCTTAGTGTAATAACCTTCCTCCATCCTCTCAAATGATGTGGACATGACTGATGGGATTATTAATCTGATCTTTTTTCCTGCAAATAAGACTGCATCTGGAGATTCCTTAAGCAACCCTGGATTGGCCGTCATGAGTAATCTAATCACCGCACATACTTATTTTTGCGTGATGGAATTTGACAAATAATCCATGTGGCGAGGTGGCTCATGCCTGTAATCCTAGCACCCTGGGAGGCCAAGGCAGGAGGAGTGCTTGAGCTTAGGAGTTTGAGACCAGCCTGAGCAAGAGTGAGATCCCATCTCTACTAAAAATACAAAAAATTAGCGGGGCATCCTGGCTGCGCCTATAGTCCCAGCTACTCGGGAAGCTGAGGCAGGAGGATCTATTCAGCCCAGGAGTTTGAGGTTGCTGTGAGCTATGATGATGCCACTGCATGCTAGCTGGGATGACAGAGTGAGACTCTGTCTCAAAAAAAAAACCAAAGAGGATACAAACCCACTAAGCCTTAAGAGATAAGCCAGAATAAGAGTTCCTAAAATAACCTTGCCTTTTCACTAATTTGTCTCTTTCAATGCTATAGAGAAATGACAATAATGGAACCTCCAGGGTAATGTATCATGTCTGCCTTTATCCAGAACTAAAGCTGCTGCATTATCATGTAATATCTTTATCATTTTAAAAAGTAGTTCTGTGAGCTCAACCAACAGTATACAACTGTTTTTCCTGTAAAGAACAATCTTGGTTTATCAGTATCCTTGCTCTGTTTTTTTGAGAAGAGATCATTCAAAAGTTACTCTAGAAGTCAACAGGTGACATGTCTGTGACCAAAATAGAGCACCACACTTTCCTTTAAGCTTGGCTTAATGTTTGAATTTTAAACAGAAGTTGCAGGTATTGCATCTTTATTGTAGTAGTTTAGAAATTCAGAGAGCTGTTAGATAATAACTTTACAATTCTCCAAAATCTGATATATTTTCTTAAATGGAAAACAATATCAGTAGTAGACTACAATAGTGGTCCCCAACCTTTTTGGCACCAGGGAGTAGTTTCATGGAGGAGTGTTTGGGCAGGGGGTGGGGATGGTTGTTTTGGGATGATTCAGGTACATTTATCGTGTACTTTATTTCCATTATTATTACATTGTAATACATAATGAAATAATCATACAACTCACCATAATGCTGAATCTAATGATGCTGCTGATCTGACAGGAGGCAGAGCTCAGGCGGTGATGGCGAGTGATGGGGAGCCAACTATAAATACAGATAAAGCTTCCCACTCACTCACAGCTCCCCTCCTGTTGTGTGGCTGGGATTCTAACAGGCCACAGACTGGTGGGCAGCCCAGGGTCGGGGACCACAAGACTCCAGAAAAAACTTTATAGTGTGAATGAGTGCATGGGTGGTCTGGTTTAATATTTCAGAAAAGTCACTTCATCTCTTCAAAAGCAAAAATTTTTTAACACCTTTGATGTAGGATAATGAAAATGTTCAGTTTTATTTTATGGTCTCTTATTGCAAAAGCAACCAGTTCTAGTTCCCTATTCTCAGATGTGGAAGCATTTGATATACCAACTTGTTTAGATTAATACTGCAAATATCAGACAAATCAATTTCTACCACATTCCAACTTGCCACCTCAAAGTTCCTCTGTACCCTCAGCCATGCTGTGTCCTCACCATGCAGTCTCTCCTCGTAGGGGCCTTGTTTAATCTCGTCTCTTCTGTTTTCCCCTAGGATGACTCTTAGCTAATTAGAATGTCTTTTTACATCTTAAAAAAATCCATACTGTGTTAATTAAATGAGTAGATGTTACTGAGTTGACTCCATGCTGTCAGGTACTCAGAAAGTGAAGTCCCTTTTCTCATGTTCATACTATAGTTGGGAAGATAAAAACAATGAACTGCAGTCATGTGCCATATAACAACTTTTCACTCAATGATGGACCACATATAAGACGGTGAGTCCCATAAGATTATAATGGAGCTGGAAAAAAACACGTTACATGTTTGTGATGATGCTGGGTGTGAACAAACCTGTACTGTTTTAAAATTACAAAAAACAAATTCAGAATAAGGATATAAAGCAAATATTTTGTACAGCTTTCCAATATTTTAAGCTAAATGCTATTACAAGAGTCAAAAGGTTAAAAAAATTAAAACGTTTATAAAAAACTAGGTAAGGTTAACGTATTAAACATTTTTTAATTTTATGTAGCTTAAGTGTACAGTGCTTATAACATCTACAGTAGTGTACAGTAATGTCTTAGGCCTTCATATTTACTCACCACTTCCTACTCACTCACTCAGCAACTTCTTGCAGCTCTAGTCATAGTAAGTGCCCTATATAGGTGTACCATTTTTTTAATCTTTTATACCACATTTTTACTGTACATTTCCATGTTTTGATACACAAATACTTACCCTTGTGTCTCAGATGTCTATAGTATTCAGTAGTCACACACTGTACATGTTTGTAGCCTGGTAGCAATAGGCTGTACCACACAGCGTAGGTATATAAAGGCATTACCATCTAGGTTTGTGTAAGGACACACTGTAATGTTCGCACAGTGAGGAAACTGCCCAGGGACACATTTCTGAGCCTTTCTCAGTATCCCCATTGTTAAGGCATGCTTGACTGTATTTAAATTAAAACTGTGCTGATTAAGGTGGCATGGCGTAAACCAGGAGAGGGAGGACTTTTCCCTGGGGATATGTCATTTCAGCTGAAACTTGAAGGATGAGGAGAAACTGGCCAGGAGATGAGACTTGGGAGTCCAAGGGAGGCAATGTGGCTGCAGCCTGAGGGGCCAAAAGAAGAGGGCAGAAATGAAGTGGGAGAGGCAGAAGTGGCCAAACTGGGCATTCCTGGGTAAAGATCAGGTCATTAACAGGCAAACAGTGGATTTTAAGTAGAGTTGTAGAGTGATCACGCTTGCATTTTATGATCTTGTAAGATCACAGCAGCTCCTCCAAGAATAAAGTGGGGCAACCATGAGTGTGGGAAAGTAAATTCTTCAAGCCCAGTTGAATTGATTTTCCAGCTTTTGCCCCGCCTCTTCAAGAAAGGTTAATACATCATTATCTTAGCCAGAAAAGTCGGTCTAGTGCAAATGAAACAGTGAAACAGACACTTGCCAAACGGTGGCATGGCATGATTTTGAGGTGTTCTTCCCTTCAGCCTACGCTGTCACCTCAGCAGCCTCCCATTCACCGGCCCACTCTTATAACTTGGACATCCCAAGTCTGTTCCTTGGGACCTATCTCAAGCCCTTACTCTACCATCTCCCTGAGCAACTGCAATCCCGGGACAAGGTTTTTTTTTTTTTTTGAGACAAGAGTCTTGCTCTGTTGCCTGGGCTAGAGTGCCGTGGCGTCATCCTAGCTCACAGCAACCTCAGACTCCTGGGCTCAAGTGATCCTTCTGCCTCAGCCTCCCGAGTAGCTGGGACTACAGGTATGCGCCACCATGCCTGGCTAATTTTGATACACATATATTTTAGTTGTCCAGATCATTTCTTTCTATTTTTTAGTAGAGACGGGGTCTCACTCTTGCTCAGGCTGGTCTCGCACTCCTGACCTTGAGCGATCCACCCGCCTCAGCCTCCCAGAGTGCTAGGATTACAGGCGTGAGCCACCGTGCCTGGCCGCCCAGACAAGGTTTTAATTTACACCTTTACAGCCACTTAGTTCTAACTCTTCACTCCCCCCGCCCCCCGACTACCTTTCAGCTCCATACCATACTACCTCCCATCTTCACCAGATGTCCCAAAGACATCTCAACATCTGAAGCAATCTTTATCCCCAAACCCGGTCTTCTATATTGCCTATATAAGCAAATATGACCACCTTTGTAAAGACCGCCATTATATTTTCTCTCTTCCCTGCCTCCCTTTGAACCATTCTCAGGCAAGCTGATCTGATTTGATCTCATCATTTCTCTGCATAAACGCCTTCAGTGGTATCCACCAATATCTAAGTCCAAATACTTTGACCTGGCCTGTCTTTATCTCATCCTCCAATCCCTTTTCCTGCTCTATACTTTAGCCACACTGCCACCTTCTCACCTCTAGACCTGTGCGAATCCTGTCTATGACCCCCTCTTCCAGCTAATGCCTCCTGGACCTTTGGGGCTCAGATGAGATTATTTTTTCCATGAGGTTTTATGTGAGGTGGATCTCATACCCTAGCATACTGCCTTTCCTTAGTGCATTTCAAATGCCTGTTTGCTTTCCAGCATTCTTCATAAGATTATAAGCTCTGTGAGGGGAGAAAACTGTCTTATTACTCCCCATTGCTTTTTTAGCACCTTGAATGGCAGATTTTAAAATTCTAAAAAGGCAGCTCTCTTTTTCTGATTAGAAACCTGCTATTTAAAAAAAAAAAAAAAACTAAAGCTACTTAAAGGAAAATATACAATTCTGTCCATAATATTCATGAATAAATCTTTTTTTAGTTGATAATGGATTCACTATTAGAACATTCTTTGCTCTTAGGAAGACCCATTCCTAAAAAATAACGTAGGTGTTCTTTAATTACAGAATCTTCATTTGTACGAGCTGTCCCAGACAGACATAGGAGTTAAAAAATGCCAGCATACCCTCTTAATTGAAAGTGATGCCATCATTTAACAGGGCCCTTGTTGCATTAATCCATATTCTTTTTTTGCTTTCAAGGGGACATAGTTTTTATACTTCCTATCTTGGCCACTGGGAAGGAAGAATAATTTCCCACCTTTCTAAAATGTGCCTCGGGCTCTCCTGATTGCTTGCCAAATGTTGATGCTCTTTTATTATCTTCTTTGCTTTTTCTTTTGATTCCTTGTTTCTTCTCTTGCCTATTTCCTACCCTTTCTTTGCCTTTTTGTTTAAAGTGTTCGGAAATTACCAGTCAGAAACAGTATTTCAGGATGTCTAATGGCGGTTCCTGGATAACACATGTGTTACCACTCTTGGAAGAGAGGCAGAGTACTTCATTACCCTACAATCTTCTCTACCATGGCAGGCAAGTTCAGTCAGGTTAGCTGCTTTAAAGTATTTCCGTATTTCCAGAATAAAGGTCCAATACCATGTTTCTTAAAGAAAGGTGTCAAATCAGAGTTAAGATATTTGCAGTTCAGAACCCTTTTTGCCACAGACAAATAAAAACTGTCACTAGTCTTAGGCCAAGCCATACAAGCCAATTTAAGTCACAGTGTAGCTCATTTTGCCAATAGTACCGCCTGCTACAGAGGACAAAGGGGAAGGCCCCAGAGCTGCCTTGGCAAACACCAGAACAGAGACAGGAAGAGGAGCAGCAAACAGAGGAAGGGTGGGGCCTCAGGCGCTGGGCACTTGCAGGTATGGGTGGATTTAATTCAGTTTTTCAAAGCTAGAGGATACGAACAGACCCCCACTTGAAAATGTTTCATGGGGTAAACTGAATACAAAGTAAACAAAAAGAAGCATGCCACATATAAACCTAGTTCTAAAATTTAATCTATATACATTACTGTCTTCCTACCTTTTAAATAACACCAGCAAACGTAATGTGTAATCTTTTAAAAGTGCCCAGTCACAGGTAAAGGATGTTTTTTAAACGTCTGTATTCTTATATATAGTTCATGATGTCATGACACACAAAATCACAATCCCATGTAATTTAGTCTCCCTATATATTTTAGGGGTTCCACCAAAATCCCTTTTAAATGTATTTTGTCAAAATCTCATATAAGTGTTTAGTAAATCCCTTGATTTGAAACTTTGGATAATTTGTTTTTGAATTACTCAAATGTTAGTAAGCAACACCTTCCGTTCTTAATATGTATCAACAAAGTGCTATTGTTTTTCATTTCCAGTACTGCATTTTTTTGTCAAGAAATTTATTAACCTTTACAAACACTATTTTCACTCAATCATTCATAAAAAGTGATTTATGATTAAATCTGTAATAAAACCATATAACGTTCAGCAATGCATTCAAGATCAGTTTCATCCATGGAACATAATAAACCACTTTAAAACAGCAGTTTTCATTCACATCATATAAGGCTGTCAAACTAAAAGTATTTCTTATAATGGGGTGTTATCCAAGAAATCCATTTCACTTCCCGTTATGTGGAGACTGGTGCACATACCCTCTGAAAGTGGGGTCTGCAAATAGACTCTGCCCCTTTACAGTCACCTTCTCAGTCTCTCTCAGACAAGTTTCACAACAGGAAAATATTTGTGAGCAGAAAAATCAAACTCAGGAGGAACCTGTAAAAAAAAGGAGAAAGTCAAATACAAATATTATTCAGACAGTAAGCAAAATAAAGACTTTTTATTTCAGAGTTTCCTGTGTTTTTAGAAATAAGGCAGTACAAAAGCAATTTTAAAAATTGGCTTAATGACCAAAAAAAGTGAACTAATCTGGAGGAAAAAAATGATTAACCTGTTTCTGGGTTTATAAAAGTCATCAGAAAACATGCTGAGCAGCTGTTTTCTATCTTAAGAAAACAGTTAAAGAAAAATGGACTTAAATTGCAGGAAAGGCGTTCAATTAGATCAGAGGGGTCAACAAAATTTTTAGTTCTAAGGTCACTGATAGTACTAAGTAATGAAATGAGAGTCGGGAAAGCAGGGCAGGAGAGAAGGAAGACAGACAATGACAAAAACAATGGGAGTGAACAAAGAGCAAGATGCAATAGGCAAATACTGCCAAAATGCCTCAATAGCTGGCTTTGTACACAATGCAGAACTTGCTCTAAAATGTTGATCTAACACTGATGATATAACAACATTATCAAGAAAAACATACAAACTCTCCCACCTTCTGAGCCACTAAAAAGAAGTAATTAATTATTCATTTACTTTCTCAAAGGCAAATGACTTTTAAAATACATCATATTTCTCCCATAAATTTGTTTTTACACATCATCTTGTTTACTCCAAGTTATTCAGTAACTTACACAGCAGGGAAAAGGGAGACATAAGGGCAGATTTCAGAAATTTTAAGTCAACAAAATATAAGTCTCAAGGCAAAATGGCAAATTCTAGTTAATTTGTTTTTTGCTGAACTTTTTAGGATGATTTTTGTTCAATAGTTTAACTTTTTCTATAATAATATTTATGCATCTTATTGAAAAGAATGTAAAACTTTACAATATTTTTAAGATCATTCATTTTCCCTATAATGTACTTACCTTAGATTCCTTTTTGTGTCCTCCTGCCAATAACTTCATAACCACAAAGTTAGGTTTGGCAACCTTTAATATTCTATTGACCTAAAACATGAACAACATAAAACTATCACATCAGATTCATAGTCAAAATTTCTTCTTTTTTTTAATGGTCCTAGCTCTAAGGCAAAAATTTCCTCATATTAATATTATAGATACTAATAGGAACTTTGCATAATGGAAATACTGATATTTTATTAAAGGCAATTTAAAATTGTAAACAAACATTATACTTCTTTTAATAACACAGAACTCCATTTCAACTAACTGAAAGCTTTGAAAGGGCCACCCTATCTTGCTTTCATGAAAACAAAAGAACACTAGCCTACAAAGGTAGCCTCTGAAGCATGGACTCAAGTTAGGCTGTATGTTTTCAATTTCCAGCTTTGCCACTTACTAGATGTGAAACCTAACTAGTTCTCTAACCTCTCTGTTCCTCAGTTTCTTCATCTGTAAAAATGGAGGTGATTACCTTTCCCACAAAGATATGTGAGGATTAAATGAATTAATATATAAGAGCTTAGAACCATGCCTGGCAAGTAGTAAGTGTCCTTCAAGTGTTATCTGTTATTTCTGACTTAACCATTTGTCTAAAAGGCTTCATTTGAACACCTGAATAACAATGGAATAAAAAAGTGTACTTAAAGAGTAATCCAATTTGAAAGCGGTTTCCACTGCCACCTTCTTACTGACCTCCCAAGGGAAACACACACTACCTCAAGCTCTTCAACTCCAGATCAGACAACCACCTGCCTAGGTGACAGCTTCATCTGGACATCTAATAGACAACTCAAAAATAGGCAACAAGCTCCTGCCCTGCCTGGCTGTTTATTGCCCACATGAATCAACCCATCTGGTTACTTGGGCCAAAAACCCTGAAGTCATTCTTGACACCTCTTTCCACCTCACATCTAATCCATCAGTCAATCCAGATGGCTAGACTTTAAAATCTAGAAAGAACACAATCACTGCGTTGTCACCTGGATTGCTGCTATGGCCTACTCTCTGATCGGCTTTCCTGATTCCACCCACTACAGTCTGTTTCTGACAGTGCCAGAGTGACCCTTTAAAACATGAATCAGATCTGGTCACTCCTCTACTCAAAACCCTCCAACAGCTCACCCCCTTGTTCATCCCACTCCAGCCACATCAGTCCCTGGCTGTTCTTCAGTTACTCCAGATGCACATCTGCCTCAGCACCTTTATACACGCAGATCCCTCTGTCTAGAAGGCTCCATCCTTGGCTATCCACGAAACTTGCTTCTTCGCCCTCTAGGATTTGCTAAAGGCCACTTTGTTTAGAAATGTTTAATCCCCTATACCTCCCTACCTTCTGTAGCATTTTCTATCACCATTCTCAGCTTGATTTTTCTTCACAGTAGGACCTTCTATTGTACTACATAATTTACTTACTGTCTGTAACCCAGTACCACTCCTTTACCCCCACAAGGTCTGGGATTTCAGCCTGTTTATTTTCTTCTGGGGATACAGTAGGCAATCAATAAAACTTTGTTGAATGAATCACATTTCCACTAAATGAAATATGCCACCCGCAAATTTTTACATTACCCTCTTTTCTTTTAGTAGATAGCATATATGATTTATAAAGAGTCTCTCTCCTATCCCTGTTCCAGGCAGTGTACTTCTCTCCCAAGAAGCAAACACAAGAATCAATGCTGATGTATCTTTCCATACATATTTTGTATTCATACATGATGATACTTATACACATACATAAAGCTTGCCTTGCCCCCTATTTTGATTGAAATAGCACCATACCATGTACACTGCTTTGCATCTTGCTTTTTAAACATCCTGAAGGACATTCCATTACAGTACATAAAGATCTTTGTCCTTTTTAAGGCTGCATAGTATTCCATCATATGAATATATCAAAATTTACTTATCAGCCCCCATGTTGATGGACACAACAGCTGCTTCCATTTTTTTGCTATCAGAAATCCTACCTCAATGAATATATATTCATCACTTCCTTCATTTCCTATATGTGCACATGTGTGCATCTATTAAGATAAATCACAAGAAGCAGAATTGCTACGTCTAAGCATAAGCATTTGTAATTTTTCACAGATACTGCTCAACTACCCCTCCATGAAAGTTGTACCAAAATATACTTCCCAAAATGATATATACATGTTACAGGTAACTCTTATTTACAGAATAAATGTATTTCAATAAAAACTGGGATACATGAAATTATCAAAATACCAAAAGTCTGAAACTTAATGTTTTTTTATTTTCAAAGTTTATTTTGATATCTCAAAGTCTTCAAAAGCAGGAGCCTTTACTTAAAATAGTGAAGTGGAATAAGGTTGTTCCTATGATAACTGACCAGATCATTTTTTATATTTAAGACATATATAGGTATATTTTAATGTAGTAAACTATAGATTAAAATAGAAAATTTTAAATGCTAACAATTTGAGCTATGGATCACTGTGGATCTTATTTCTATCCTTTTTACTTAGTTTATAATTCTGAGTCTTAATTTCTCTTTGCATTGATTTTCTAAATTTACACAAAGGAGAGATTTACATCACCTATTTCTTAACATAATTTTAAGTCTGACAAAGCTAGGTTGGCAAAGCCATTTGAAATCCTTGGTAGAAACATGACAAGCTCCATTTATTAATACTATAAAGTTCACTTTTATATTATAATCAACTTTCATACAGTAGTAAGAGATGTATTTCCTGTTGAGCTGTCCCCCTAGAATTACTGTGACTCTAGTCTCACCTCATGGTCTGGATTTGGGATATTTTCCAGTATCATTTTTGCCTGCTGAAAGTGCTTACTAGCTGCCACATACAGTTCCGGAGACTGAGGAGGAGGGCTATATTTATTGAGGTCAGACATTTCCTACAAAAAGGGGAAAACATTATTCAAAACATGTTTAATATGAAAAGCTCTAATATACTTTTTTAGTCCTTAAAGAAGTGGACATTGACTATTCATATACAGACACTGAAACACTCAACACATGTCCCTTTTTCCTATATAATATTCAATTCTCAAACCTCACACCACCTATTATTCTAACAAATATTAATGTTAATGTGATTAAGTCTATCCAACAAAGCCAAATAATTTTCATATTATTTAAAACTGCCATTTTAATCACTTGTCCCACTATCCCAATAAGTTTGATTTGACTATTTTAGTAAGATGGCTGTGTACAAACAGCACATCTCCAGGAAGGTCTAAGACTAACAATTTTGTGATTTCACTGAGCAGGTTCACCTTGAACTGTAGGTAGTGCACTGGTGGTGGTGTCATCACGCTGTTGAATGGAGCAAACCTGTGCTCATACCGGACTTGTTCACTATCAAGCTCGAACTTGGGTTTGCGTACTTTGCCATCCATGTCAAATGCTACCATGGTCTAAAGGAAAAAGGAAATGAGAAAAAATAAGAAATCAACATGAAAAAGTAAATACCTCCATTAATACAGAACAGAAAACAAGAAATAGTTATTTACATACAGAAAATTTTTACAACAGAAAAGTTACAACAGAATATTTACAACAGAAAACAGTTATTTACATATAGTTAAAACAATTCACAGCTCAGAAATCAGAAATAGGAAGAGAAAAATTGGCTTCTTGGTATTCATTTTTATTTTAGGTGCCATGTTTTATACAAAAAATCTTCAAGCTCCATTGTTCAATATATTGTTATTTTTCCCAGTGAAATTATAGCACATGCACATTATTATTCCATGTTGCATGCTTTCACAATAGCTTTGAAACCTTCATACAGAAGCTTCTAAAGAGATGAGGAGCACATAAATTTCAAAGCCTAGGCCCTGTTTTTCAAAATAGAAGTCCCTGTTCTGCTTTATGCATTTTAATATAAGCTACCTCAAATGATTTCTTGAATTACTAAGTACAACTTAAGAGTTAGTACCTACTACCTCCTGAAAATGCCTGATGTTGCCTAAACCATTCATTTGAGCCCATTCCCTTCCTAATATACTCCTAAAAAACCCAAACCCTATCTTCTCCATGAAACCTTTCCTGACCATCAATCAGAAATATTCTCCTTTCTCTTACTACTTGTGTCACACATACATCAACTGGCTTGTCATTAACTAGGCACCAGAAACAAGGACCATATTTGATTAGAATTGGTATCCTGCAATGTACTCAGTACAAAGCATCTGACACATAGCAAGGTGGTTCAAATGTTTTTTGAACAAATTAATGAAAACAACTAGACTTGAAAAATGGTAATCTTCAAGCAGATGGGAAATAAATGTGAAATTAGAATCTGAAAGAATCATAGAAAAGAGTTAATTTTAAATAAACTATTTAATAGCAATTTAATTAAAAAGTAAGAACCACTTCGTTTTCAACAACTTACTTTAAACATTCCAGCACACATGTTCTGATATGCCTGGCTCATTGTGATCTCTCGGCTCAATGGTCGAACTGTAATTAGAAAGAAAATCTTCCATACTCTTTCCCCCTCCCTCTTATATTATTGCAAGAGAAAATTTAATTTCAAAAAAATCTTTAAGCTTGTTTACCAAATTAAAACTTGTTTGTTTCTACAGGCTAAATTTTACTTTATAGTCAAAATCTACAAATAATAAACAAAAGCACAACTGAAGCTAAATTGTGTTCTCAAAATAGCTAATATTAACAATTCTAGTATGAAGTAATTTTTAACTTTTCTGGATTCACCATATATAAAGTTAATCTTTTATAGTGGAAACCCATGAATATAGATATTTAATGACCCGCCCAAACTGCTCAAATCCTAAGTAAACATAAAGTAGTATTTTATAATGATTGTAGCAATATCTACAGCCTTCCCTAAATGATCAATAGGGCATTCCCTTTGAAACACTTCTCTTTTCCTTATGGTTTTTGGATGATGCTCCATGGTGTTCTGTGATCATCTTTCTCTGCCCACTCCAACGGCATAGCTCCAGAGCTACTTCCTCCTGAATTGTGAGGCTCTATCAAAAGCTTAGTGGTCTCTTGCTGTCTTTTTCCCCAACCTATCTTGCTTGCACATTTCACGTGGCTACTTCTTAATCTAGGGTCCTCTAATACATTGAATAGCAAAGAAATAAAAGCATGGAAAGGAACAAAAAGGCTTATATCACTAATACTGGGGTTCAGTCTCTACCTTGTAATTTCTAAAGAAATGACCGATGAGAACTAAAATATAATCCCTAACTCATGAGTACTTTCCATCTATTTATTTGTAGAAATTAAACTATACTCTAATGTTCTTTATTTCTTAATTTTAAAAATTATCCACAGCACCTTTCTTTTTTTTCTTTGTTTTTTTACTGCTGCGGCCCTTTTGCTGCTCTTCCATTATCCTTTCCTCTGCCATTTGAGAGCCATCAGCACGACTCAATGTTGACATCAACCATGCATAAAGGAATTCAGAGAGATACCTTAAAGGATAAAAAATGTTAGTTAAGTAAGGGCAGATGTCTAAATGAGATAATTTTATCAACACATATTAATAATAACATTTTTATAATGCTTTAAGTTTTTTAAAAACAAATCATCTAGTTAGATAATAGATTAGATCTTACAAGAAATAAGTATTACAAGGATTAACTTTTCCTTTCTACATTTTATAACTTTTCAAAAGATTTCTTGATAATTATACATATATGTAAATCAAGTGAATGTTCATTAAATCGTTTTTCCTGTAGCAGGACACATTTCTCCTCCTTAAGCTATTAAGTAAATATTTTCTTTGCCTGTTAATCACAAAAGAAAGCAAATAAATTCAGAAAAAGTTAAAAAATTATTGGCATTACATAAAATAATTCTAAAAAATTAAGACCAGACTTATAATTTACTTAAATTTAACCAATAAATGAAATGTACAGCAGAATGATATTCTACCAGATACTAATTTTTCAGAAGTTTAAAAATACATTCTGCTATCCCAGAAAATTAGTTCAAATCTAGGATATGAATATATATATTCTGCAATATAATCCATAATAAATAAGAAAGCATATATTTCATATCGAGAGAAAATAATTCCTGGCACAGAATTTAAGATAAGCATTTATTACAGTATCTTTTTATGGGACACAACTGAATTTTGTTTCCCTACCACAAAAATTTAAGGGTCTATAACCTAAGCTATATCTTAACTCAATGAAGAATTTCCATAGGGAACTAATGGTGGCTTCTACCTTCTGATTATCCAACTTAACGGCAGATCAATGAGGGGGGCAGCTGACAGGATGCAGGCCTCTCCTCTCAAATGTCAGGTACTTCAATGAGCTTTTATTAAGTGCTTTATCAAAATTAATATACAATTATATTTAAGGAGAGTCAGAATGCTGATATTCTATACCCATGATTCTCAAATTATCATCTTTGGGCCAGCAGCAGTATCACCTGGGAACTAGTTAGAAACGCAAATTATTGGGCCCCATCCTAGACCTAATAGGTCAGGAATTCTAGGAACTGAGCCCAGAAATTTATGTATTTTTTTTTTATTTTTCATAAAGAGTCACACTGTGTTGCCCGCGTTAGAGTGCCGTGGCGTCATCTTAGCTCACAGCAACCTCAAACTCCTGGGCTCAAGCGATCCTCCTGCCTCAGCCTCCGGAGTAGCTGGGACTACAGGCATGCGCCACCATGCCGGGCTAGTTTTTTTTTTCTATATATTTTTAGTTGTTCGATTAATTTCTTTCTAATTTTAGTAGAGACGGGGTCTCGCTCTTGCTCAGGCTGGTTTTGAACTCCTGAGCTCAAACAATCCACCCGCCTCAGCCTCCCAGAGAGCTAGGATTACAGGCGTGACCCACCGCGCCCCGCCAGAAATTCATGTATTAATGTGCTTTCCAAGTGATTATGGTGTATGTTAAAATTTAAGAATCACTTTCCACTGTTGATTTTAAAAGGGTCCACATGCTTTAGGGATAATATTCATGAACAATAAAAGCAAAAAGGTTATATTAGGAAAATGTAGGGAGTCCAACCTACAATTTTGAAACCAAAAACAGTTCAAAACTAACACGAAGACCACAAGAGTATTTACAGGCTAAAATTTGTTAATAAGAAATGAACCTGCTTATGTATGTAGATAAGTTTGTAATGGAGAATTTATCTGAATTTCAATTGTTGAATTAAGATACCAATTCTTTGTGCAAAAAGCATACAAAAATTATATTTTGAGCTAAGAAATCAAGAGCAAAAGGTTCCAATTAGCTGCATCAAACAACAAAAGAAAGAACTTGAGCATGTTCCCATATAAAATGAACAGAAACGTCTACCATGAGTTTATCCCAAGTATCTATATAAACACCTGTTGGTAAGGGTTATTTGATATTATCTATATAAATGTTGAAGAATATAGCAAAGAAAATTATTCTCATATTACTATAGTTGATGCTTAAATTCAGTTTTCATAGCCAAGAGTTATCTGGTTAAGAGCCCTCGCTGCTCCCAACAAAACCATGTCAACAGCATGGAAGATAATTACTCTCATTCCTCAAAACAGTGACGTCAGAGGAGACACAATACCTTACTTACTAAGTTAATTTAACTAAAAGTTAAAAAGGTGAACTATATTAAAGTCTAATATACTAAACTTAGGTATTTGTGATCGGCAACATAGGTCATTATTAGTTTAAAATTACCACCATACTTTGCTAGACTAAAAAGAAGATTCAAGATAACTGAATTAACACTCAGTTGTCTTAATTTATGGCAACTTTTCCATGCCTAAACTAGTCTCAAACATCCTCTTACTAGGTTTCTTCATCTCATCCTCAAGTGAAAGGGAAGAACCTTTCTGCTAACGATCATCTTTTATCAACTCCAAAGCTCCGAGGCAAATCCTCAGGAGCAGTTTGAAACAGTCATGCTCCCAATGATCAGCTTGGCCCCCATATGAACTTTAACTCCATCAAGTAGTACCTAGTGCCACTGAAGTCACGGCAAAATGTGTTAATTTTTCACCAAAGGAGCAAATAAAAGATATTTAATTAATCCATTTACTTTGGAGCCACTTTTTATCAGTGATTTTTATATAAATACTCAAATGGCTGGAAGAATGTATTTGTATGATATTAAAACACTTTAAGATGTTCAAGATGATCTAGCTCTAATTTTCAATATTTTTCCAACTGTCCTACAACCAAAGGTAAAACACATCAAATGAAAAAGTACCCTGAAATTACACTGTTTTATAGATTCACTGTTTTATTGACTCTATCCACTTATCTTGACTCTTATCCACTCTACCCACCACCAATTTTAATGCAAATTGTTCTCTTACCAATATATGTAATAGTACTCGTGCATGCTATAGAGTTCCAATTCAAAGCCACTTAGAAGATACTGTATCATAATTCGAAGGTTATGGTAAAGGACCCAGGTACCTAAACAGGCCAAATGTTGCCTCTGGGGTTCTTGTTTCAACAGCATAGTGTGAAGTGCTGCATCAACCTTCTCGGCCTACCAAAATAAAATGTCATAATATTGTTTTGTTTTTTTAAAGTAATAAGAGAACTTAAAAAAATGGGTAAAAATAGCATATGAGCAGAATATTTAAATCTCATCACCCAAAGAACTTGTATTTTCAAATGCATTTTTGGTTAGGCTTACATTCAAAGTTCTCATCTCACAAAGGTTAACATTTACCTAAACAAATCTTAAACTATAAAGACAACCATTTTATTTATCTACAAAAAAAAAAATTTTTTTTTTTTCAGACAGGGTCTTGTTCTGTTGCCCAGCCTAGAGTGCAGTAGCACAATCATAGCTCACTGTAAACAAATTCCCGGGCTCAAGCAACCCTTCCCTGCCTCAGCCTCCCAAGTAATTGGACCATAGGCAGGCACCACTATGCCTGGCTAATTTTTAAAAGTTTTTTGTAGAGATGGGGTCTCACTATGTCACCAAGACTGGTTTCAAACTCTTGGCCCTAAGTGATCGTTCTGCCTTGGCCTCCTAAATTGGTGAGATCACAGGTGTAAGCCTCCACACCCAGATGACATCCATTTTAAAGAACAAAAACACAAATAACAGGCCCGGCATGGTGGCTCACACCTGTGATACTAGCATTGTGAGCTATGATGATGCCACTGCCCTCTAGCCTGGGAGACAGAGCAAGATCCTGTCTCAAAAAACAAAACAACATGAATAACTGCCTTTAGTTATATTAATATTGCTACTGCTCACAAATTAACTTTAGAATCAATACATATTTATTATGTGAAGCTTTCTATAAAACTATTATGCTATAAATATTTCACAATTTATCCTGATTATCAAAGAAATAATTTAAGATATTTATCAGTTTGGATTATAGTTCTGTTTCTTTTTGTAAATTCTCTTTTGTATGTAAAATTGTTAGACTTTAAGTGAAAAGTAAGTTCGTCATAATGGAAAGATTAAATAGTCAAAATACTGTTTCAAAGAATTGTTTTTTAACATCTGGACAAAGTGTGCGAATTGTTTAGTTTTAGAAGGGAGAAGAACTTGGCTCTTACCTCATCCTGCAAGGTGGCAAATTCCTCAAGAATATGACCAAGCTTATCTCTCTGTCGAGCTCTGTTATGCCCATGGATCTGAATAAGACTACAGAATGGCTGTAATACACATACAATTTGTCAACTGTAAATATGAAATTTCCTGAGACTAAAGAAACTTAACATTCCAAGTTCTCAAAATCTGATTTAAGGGAAAAAATGTTGTATATGTAAGAACTGTACCTATATATATACACTTTTTACAAGGGTGTCTTTAAGGAACTCAACATCAGAATTTATCAATAACTAGAAAAAAGTGGCCATTGGTAAAACTTGTTTTCATATGGCAAAAATATCTTCCTTCAATTTCTAGATATCTTCCTGTAATTTTAAGAAGGCAGTTCTTTTCTGCTTATTTTAAGCCAAAAGCCAATGTTCAAGGCTGACATTTATCTATGGTTTTAAAGGTAGCAGAATCCCTAATAATTATATAGCTGAAGTAATGGATAATATCTGTAAACTCTAAAGTTCTTCTATTCCTACTTTTTTTTTTCCCAGCATATTATGGGGGTACAGATGTTTAGGTTATGTATGTTGCCCTTTCTTCCCCGCCCCACCAAGTCTGAGTTTCAAGTGTTTCCATCCCTCAGATGGTGCGCATTGCACTCTTTGTGTATGCATATTCCCGTCCCCTCCTCCTCCCTTCCCTCTCCCTATTCCTACTTTCTATATACAATATTCTCACATAAAACACTGTAACATTTCACTAATCAGACAACAACATGCTCTAAGTATGAATTAGTTTTCTTGAAGTGTAATCTTATTTTATATTTGTATACTATGACAGATATTATCTCATTTGATCAATAACTACCCTATTAGACTTAGAGAAAGTATTAGCATTTCACTCTTTAAAAAGTGGAAAATTTTTAGAAAGTGATATGCCTGATGATGATAAAATGTTAGTGATAAAAATGAAATCTGGTCTTTTATTGATTCTCCTTTCACCATACCATGCTGCTTTCCTATATATATTTAGTAACTGGTAATAGGCCCAAAAGAGCTGCCTGTATGAGTTTTCTAAGAGAAATGTTTATATAATTAAATAAGATTGAATTATGATTCATTCAATCCACTACAGGGTTTGCATTTTTCCAGATTACTCAAGACCTGAAAAAAGTTTGTAATCTCATTTAAATTAATAATTTTATCATAATCCTATTCATTAATGTAGTACAAAGAAAAGTGTATAGGGATGTTACAAATATTCCTTGTGTATAAGGTCAAAAACAAAGCAGTTTTAATGTCCATTTACAAAAAAATTTGAGGGAACAATTGCTGTTTCCCCAGTTGGGGGGTCATAACATCCCGTATCTGTGGTCCCCACAGGCTACAGTGGGAGGTCATCAAGGCTGCCTCTGTGACTAACAATCTAACACAAAGACTACAGACTACAAAGCCTAAAGTGTTAAGAGAAAATGGAAATTTTTTATTTACTCAATAAAAGTGAGAAATATTAGATTTAAAAAGCATAAATTACTGACACTGAAGGAATTACACCCCACAATTTTTAACATACCCATCACAAAATCCAATTGTATCTCTTACCCGAACACAGTGAGTAACAAAGGAGTCGATACAGTCCTTAGCCTGGTGATTATTATATAGGCAGCACCTGTAAAATAATATTCACATCATCAAAATAAAAATTTATGGCCCAGACAAAAGAAGCAGTGATTATGGTAGAGATGCTACCAACAGACAGAGAAGGTAAAACAGGAGAATCAGAACCAATTACTAAGTTGAAGACTGTTAGCATTAGATTAAGAACTATTTCATAATTACTATGTTGTTCACAAAATAAATATGTGACATGTTTCCAATTCCTTTAGTTCTATATTTGAACAATTAGAATTGGATCCAGTAAGATCAAATTAGCAGAGAGAAAAGGAAAAGTCCAAAGCCCCACTTTTTCATGACCCTACTCCAATGTCATGTATTTCCCTAAAACTGATTTCCACATGGATTGTGCTCATAATAGTAATTACAAACAAAAAACTATATAGAATCCTAATTTTTTCAAGATGTATCCCCATTTCCAACCCTTGGCTATAAATCATCACCTATCCATCCCTCTGACACCTCATCTTCTCTCCTCACAGAGTGGTTTCCATGTGGAATTCCTTACCTGATAATAGCAACATTTCATTCCTGAGCGTTCTGGGAGGACCTGCTACCTTCCTAGCCCAGGGGGAACTATAGGGACTGAAGTGACAGGAAGATTTTTTTGTGGGAGATCAGTAGCCTTTGCACCAAACGCAATAAGACAAAGCAGAAAGACTTTCTTCTGGTGCCTTGATGGGAGCTGACAACTAGCTACTTGTGTTTGCCACAGCTGAGCAATCTGACAAGCACCTCAAAGAAAAACACAACCGCGGTCTTGCAACAGAAAATGACAATGCACCAAGAAAGAAAAAGCTACGAGAAAGAAAAAGAACACCTGCAACAGGCGGGTGGTGAAACAGAAGTCCTGGAAGGTTCATTACACCTTTAACTCCAAAGTAAGAAATTTACTTAAGGAGACACTAAAATAAAGCACTTAGAAAAAATAATGTGTACACATAGACACAGGGTGTGGAATGATAGACAATGGAGGCTCAGAAAAATGGGTAAGGTGGAGGGGGTAGATGATGAGAAATTAACTTAATTGGTACAATGTACATGATTTGGGTGATAAATACCCTAAAAGTCCTGAATTCACTACTATACAATCCATCCACATAACAAAATTACACCTGTACCCCAGAAATTTATACAAATAAAAAAATACTTTCTGGGCTGGGCACAGTGGCTCACACCTGTAAATCCTAGCACTTTGGGAGGCCAAGGCAAGAGGATCACTTAAGGCCAGGAGTTCAAGACCAGCCTGAGCAACATAGCAAGCCTTTGTCTCTACAAAAAAATAGAAAAATTAGCCAGGCATGGTAGTGCGTACCTGTAGTCCCAGCTACTTGGGATGCTGAGGTAGGAAGTTGACTTGTGAGCCCAGGAGTTTGAGGCTGCAATGAGCTATGATGTTGCCACTGCACTCTAGCCCGGACAACAAAGACCTTGTCTCAAAAGCAAAACACTCCCAAAATTCTGAATCTAAAAATGATGATTTTCAAATTTAAAAATTCAGTTGATGAAAGAAATATGTTCACTAGTAGCCTTAACCATCAAGAGGAAGAACTTTCTCACAACACAGCAAAAATAACAAGGAAATGAATGTCATGAGGAACGTGCAGGAGAGATCTAGAAGACCTACTATCCCAGGAGTTCTAAAAAAGGGGGAAAAAATCCCCCCCAAAAAACAAAAACAGATGAGGGTAAGGCAATAGTTAAATAAGTAATAATAGGGAAAAATGATCTGATGAGAAGACTTGAGATTTAATGACTGAGTTCCAGATAGGACCAGTTGAAAATCACACATGAATATTCTGGCAAAACGTCTGAACTCCGAAAATAAAGAGAAACTCTACAATGCTTTAGAAGAAAGTTTCAAATCACTTACAAAGGGAAGACCAGCATCAGATTTCTTATCTGCAACATTAGTATTTTAAAAACAGTGGAATAACAAAAATGAACTCTGCCATATATACAGTCAATTCTCATCATTTGTGGTAGTTATATTCCATAAATTTGCTGAGGACACTGAATTAGCAACTGTTGAATCATTGCTCCCAGGGGAAATACAGAGATAGGTTCCCGTAAGCCTCTGGTCACAACATTTTCATGAACTGGTTAATACATAATCTTGTTTTATGTGAATTTCTGTTTAAAACACCTTATTTAATGTACACTGTTGATTCATTAACATCAAAATCACAGTCCAACAGCACTGCAACTCATGCCTGAGTGAAGCTCCTTTAATATATATATTTTCTCCATAAGGCACATCACAGCTAAGGAAGACTACACAGCTTGTCAATATACTTGAGAGCCCTTTAAAATTTTTTTTTCATTTTAAGAGACAGGGTTCTCAGTAAGTTGTTCAGGTTGGACTTGAACTCCTAGGATCAAGCAGTCCTCCCACCTAAACCTCCCAAGTAGCTAGGATTACAAGCACACACCACCACACCCAGCAAGGGCCATTTTTTTTTAAACAGTGAACTCAGCACAAAAATGTGAAAAATGTGACATGAAACAGAGCTGTTTATAGGGTGAGGGCTGAGACAAGAAGGCAGAGCTGCCTTGTTGGACCTCAGCATTTGTTGCTCTACATGTGTCTATTCTGCAAATGTCTGTAGAGACAGTGAAAGCAGAACAAGTATTGATTTGGGGGTTACAAACAAATTTTAGCCACTAGGCAAATTTGGAAATATAGAATCTGCAAATAATGAGGATCAACCACAGTTAAGTCTAAATGGGTAATAATAAGAGTGACAATGTGTAATCTAAGTGCTGAAGAGGACTCAAATAGAAAAGGCAAAATGCAAATTAAGATTTACACATTAATTCACATACATCATAATGTCAAAATTAAAAAGTCTCATAATGCCAAAGGCTAGATTATAGGGAAATGGGAATTGTTATACAATTTTGTACAAACTGGTTAAATTATTTTGGGAAGCAATTTCGCAAAACCAGTAAAAGGTGAAGATGCACATGCCCTACGATCTAGAATTCTACTTCTCAGTATATATCCTACCTGCACAAGGAGATATACTCAAAGATGTTCCCTACAGCACCAGTTTTAATAGCAATAAATTAGCAACAATTTAAATGCCCAATTATGCAGAAATGGCAAAATAAACTGCAGTATATTCAAATGGTGGATTTTAATGAATAGGTTTGTTTGAATCAACTTTAGTAGATATCAAAATCCTAATACTGAATGAAAAAACGTTGCAGAAGGATGAATACACTGTGAAAAAAATGTACAGCTTAAAAACACATTAAGCTGGTACATTGCATGGACACGCTCACTGGGTGAAGTGTACTAGCATTCATAGGAGTGATGCACATAAACTGCAGTGTCATGGTTACCTCTAGGACCAGATTGAGAGGAAAAGATGGGTTGGGGAGGAGAATTTGAAATTCTAGTCAGCAGTCTCAATGTATGGCCTACATTCCCCTGTGGTCATGGGAGTATCCCTGAGACACCTTTAGTGGGCAACACAAGGTCAAAATAACACTAAGACCTTATGTGCCTTTGGCACTCATTCTCTCATAAGTGTGCAGCAGACATTTCCAGAGGCTGTGTGGCATATGATACCACAGAAGATTGAAAACAGAAGCAGGTAAGATCATTCAGCTATTTTCTAGTATGAAAGATATGAAAGAGATTTGCAAAAATATGAAACAATGCCACTTTTCTCACTAATTTTTCTTACAAATATATAGTAATTTTCCATAAAAATGTTATTTTTATTAACATGTAATGAATTTACTATAAGTGAATTAATAAATATTTTTAAAGTACAGACAGCCCCCAGCATACGATGGTTTAATTTTTTTTACTTTACGATGGTGTAAAACCAATACACACTCAGTAGAAACTACTTTGAGGATTCATATGACCATTCTGTTTTTCACTTTCAGTATAGTAGTCAATAAATTACATGAGATATTCAACACTTGATTAGAAAATAGGCTATGTGTTAGATGATTTTGCCCACCTGCAGCCTACCATAAGTGTTCTGAGCCACATTTAAGGCCAGCTAGGGTGAGCTATGCTGTGTATGAATGCATTTTTGATTTATGGTATTTTCAACTTACAATGAGTTTATCAGGATGTAACTCCCATTGTAAGTCAAGGATCATGTGTAATGTTTTAATATCTATTACAGTAGTTATCAATAGGTATGACCCATACAAACAAAAACTATTTGGGTCCTTAATTACTTTTAAGAATGAAAAGGGGTCCTAAGACAAAAATTTTGAGAACTGCTGCTTTAGATGTATCTCTAACAATCTAATGCTTGATACTCAAGGCTCGGCCCTACTCCAGGAACTTTCAGTTGCAGCTGTCAGGAAGCTCCACTCCTTGACTCTGTATATCACAACTTCAGTTCACTCATATATACATGTGCACTAATACCACCTCCAAGATGAGGGAGCCAGCATGGAAGGATGTGGGGAGAGGGCTCTCGTTGGCTTGCAGATGATAGCCTTCTCTGTCTTCACACAGCGGAGAGAGAGCCCTCTGGTCTCTTCTACTTCTTATAAAGACACTATTCCAACACGAGGGCTTCACCCTATGACCTCATCCTAAACCTAATTACCTCCCAAAGTCCTTACCTCCAAATACCATCACATTGAGGGTTATGGCTTAACCATATTAATTTTTTTTTTAATGTTAAAAGAACTGTAGTTTCATTAAAACCATTGTTTCATCTGTGGATGGTAGAATAATTTATAAATTTCATAAGAGTTAATTTAACTTTACTCCCCTGAAGTTCCCCTAAATACTTCCAACTCGGAGAGTAAGTCTCAGATTTGCTCATGCCCCTTTGCCCTTCAAGTCCATTTGATATATGTTTCTCAGGACGTAGAGGAGACTTCTGGCCGGAGAGGCTGGAAAATGTAACTCCAAATTTCCTACAATCTCAGCTCCACTTTCTCCCGTGCGCCCACCCCTGCCTGGAGCAGTGTTCTTAACCATATTAATTTTGAGGGTACACATTCAGACCATAATAGCAGCACAGCCAGGTATACAAAATCTTCCAAATTAAAAAGAAGAAAAGGCCGGGTGCGGTGGCTCACGCCTGTAATCCTAGCACTCTGGGAGGCCAAGGCGGGAGGGGTGCTTGAGCTCAGGAGTTCGAGACCAGCCTGAACAAGAGTGAGACCCCATCTCTACTATAAATAGAAAGAAATTAGCCAAACAACTAAAAATAGAAAAAATCAGCCAGGCACAGTGGCGAGTGCCTGTAGTTCCAGCTACCCGGGAGGCTGAGGCAGGAGGATCGCTTCAGTCCAGGAGTTTGAGGTTGCTGTGAGCTAGGCTGATGCCACAGCACTCTAGCCAGGGCAACAGCGAGACTTTGTCTCAAAAAACAAAAAGAAGAAAAAAAGAAAATAAATAAAAATTGGATCGAACTAGGAAAAATAAGGGGGAAAAACTTTTTAAAAAGAAAATAAAACAGTAAACAAAGAGGAAGAAATAAAATGAGACAATGTATTTCAACTGTTACACTAAATGTAAATAAGCTGGATTCTGCTTTTAATAGATTTGGACTAATAAGAATTAAAATAAAACCCAGTGAAACACCATGTAAAAGAAACACATTAAAACAGTGATACAAATGGGTTTAAAAATGAAGGAATGAACAATGGGATGTCAGACATTTTAAAAAGAGAGAAAGCAGTACTGCTAATATTAACATGAAATAAGTAGTACTTAAGGTTGAAAGTATTAAACATAGCAAAGGGCGATACCGTATAATGATAAAAGGCACAACTGACAAGGTCAGTATAATAGTTTACAATGTATGCACTAAAGCAGCAGCTAAATGTATAAAGCAAAAACAATTAGCGATACAAGGAAAATTCAGTAAATTTTGGTAGATTTGTTTTATTCACAACTATTGTGTGTGAACATATAAACACATATGCATAGCTAATTATAAACTGTTTGGAATTTGGCAGATCTAATAAGAGAGAAATTGAATAACCCAATTAACAAACTCAATTAAACAGATGAACATTGAACTTTGCTTCCTAAGAGGTAAAAATTTGCATTGTTTTCTTTTTCTTTTCTTTTGAGACAGGGTTTTGCTCAGGTTGGTCTCAAACTCAAGGAATCCTCCAGACTCAGCCTCCCAAGTAGCTGTGACTATAAGCAGACATCACCATACATGGCGTACTTTTTTCTTACATGCGTAACAGACATATGAAAATAAGCCATGTACTTAGTCACATTAAAATTTTAAAAACCCAGTATTGTAATAATTGAATAAAATCCGAAATAAACAATAACAAGTTATCTAAAAAGTCTTTACTTGGAAATTAAAATACTTTAAAAAATGACCCTTAGATGAAAAAAGAGAAAATCAAAATAAAAGTTATAATATTCTTAGCAAGCAACAAAAAGATCACTTCCTATTGAAACCTGAACACAGATAAAGCTAAATTATGAGCAAAATGATTAGCCTTCAATGTCTCATTCTTAAAAGAAAGAACTATTTTAAAGAAAGACGTGGGGGAAGAGCCAAGATGGCAGACGAGAAAAGCCGCCAGTCAGAGTGTCTCTGCAAAAAAGACAAATTTTAGAAGACAGAGAAAAAAATAAACTAGCAGAGAAACATAGATCGGGTGAGGGTCGGAAGGAAGGGTGCCTGAAACTACAGGAGACTCAGCGGGAAGACATTGCGGAGGAGAACTGGAAGGAGAAACGTCCCCGAGAGGCTTGCAGACCAGCGACAAGGGTAGGTGAAGCAGATAACTTCCTCCTCCCCTGCATCTCGGACTGCTGGTGGGCTCCTGAGCGGTTGGAGAGACCTGCTGACACCAGCCCAGAGACGGCTGCCACCAGTGAGCA